>JAQIXA010000773.1:0-34595 GCA_034699045.1 Nanhermannia cf. coronata Gr-Ori-00579
CATGTATGCATGATTGACGTATAATTTCTATTTCAAAATACAGCTCAATTCCTCTATAAAGTCGTGTAAAGTACCTATATAGAGCCCTCTAATTTAAAATTTAGAAAAAACTAGAAAAAACTAGAAAATTAAGATTTTAAGGGGTGGGATTTGATACTGGCCGTTGAGTTGGAATTCGAAACTATAGATGTCCCTTAAATAGCCCCGCCTAGGCAATGTTAAAATTATCAAATTTGGCCTAAAACATCTTTTTTCCGGAGTAATTAATATTAATGGTTACTTAATTACCGAGATCTTCTACTCCGGACAAAAGGTGTTTTTAATAGGTACGGTACGCCTACTCACCTTTAATAATTTTGAAGTACCTAAGTACAGAAATGTGAATTTTATGATGTTAAGAAAAGCTCAAGACTTTTAGCCTACTGTGAAATGCAAAATTTTTCAAAAATTTTGATCAAAAATTTAGATCTGATTTAGAATCTATCTAGGATTTATTTGATTGTTTCTCACAACTCATTTCAAAATTTTCCAAATTTTTTGAAACTTTATACTAAAAAGACCTGAAATTCTTTAAAATTTGAGCAATTATGCTTGGGTTCTTATTAAGAAGTTTTACTCTACTTAAGCTCAAATTTTTGGTGACTAATTTAAAAGTACCTACATACAGAATACAGATACCTACAAATACATGTGTAAGCTTTAATCTATTTTTATTTTTATGGGTATTATGATCTTGGGAAATTTTCAAACTTACTCCAATTATTATTCAATCGAAATTCTTAGAACAATTAGATATGTACGAGTACCTACTTACTTAACTGTATATGGTTGTTTATATTAAGCCTGACTAAAAAGTGTGAAATTCTTTATATTTATTTATTATCAAACCTCTGATCTAATCACAAGTATCATCAAACTTGATGAGAATAAAAATACAATATTTGCTTAGAAAGTAAGAATCCTACATGAACTATGTTCTGTACTTACTTGAGTGACTTAATTTCTTATTTAATTTTAAATTATCTCTAGTATTATCTCGGATTTCAGATTAGCTATAGATATTTTTTCTATCAGGGTAATTAGCCTCTATTTAATGAGAAATTGTGCGTACTTAACATTATAGTAGGTACTTACTTGATATTACCTATTCTGTTTGAGTATTGTCAAACTCATAGTAGTGTAAATAAAAACTCCGTTAATTTAAAAATTTTGTGGAAATGAGAATTTCTCAAACTCAAGATCAGAATCTTGGCAAAAACCATACATTTTTACTGGTACAATGGTAGTAAAACCGTGGTTTTTAAGTGTAAATTATTATTATTAATTTTAGTATTTGAACATTTGCCTAGTACACTACCTGTACTATATTGTGGATTTGATTGTGGTAGGCAAAGACAAGAACAAAAGTAAACCACTTCAAATTACCTGTATACGAAAAATAGTACTGTACTTTTACACATTTTTGCTGAAATAAAAATGAATCAAATTCATTTCATGAGGTTGAAAAACCTATTTACTTTTTTTGCCATTTTTCTACTTAAAAATGTGTCCTTTTCTGGTAAACTCGGGCAAATGATCAAATATACAAACGTCAAATCATATACTCATTCTGATACTTGAAGTTATTGCCAAATTTTCATTTATGAGTAGGGTAAATTTTAAAAGATTTTGTCATATTTAGATCAAAAATTTGAGAATTTAGAACGACTCTAGCTTCATTTCATCCATAGTTTGGTTGAATTTACCCCTATATAATTGGTTAACTTTATGACATGAAATTAACCCAAAATTTTTTGAAATCCTAACCTAACTCAACCTAAACTCAACCTACTTTTTAGTTCTAAACTAAAAAAATTTCGGGTTAATTTCATACAGGGGTAAAGTTAGACCAAATAAAAAAGAGGAAAATTCAACCAAGATAGGCAGATACTTAATACATATTAAAGAAAGGTAAACAGACCATAATATCTAAAACTAACTAACCTCGAAATTGCAATTTTTATCTTAACATTTTGAATTTTAAAAATTTTTTATGAGATTCCGTATAAATAGATTAGGAGCTTAAGGCCCTATGCCCATAGACCTAAAGCCTAAATTCTGCCACATGTATTTCGGCCAATCAAATGGCGATTTGATTGGTGTATGGGCAAAGGGCCTTAAAATTCTTAAAATTTTAACGATAGATTAATATAAATCACTAAATGCAAATCATAATATCTATATTGAGTCTTTTGACATTTTTGCAATTGACTATTACACAATGGGTCATTTTTAAGGGAATGTAGCCTAGATAGATAATTATAATTTATATCCTTACCTACCTTGCCTAATTATAAACATATTGTAGTGTATTTTACACAAGGAAATTTTACACAAGCTAAGCAAGGGTGAATCAAACCCAATTAAATTCAAAATTAGAAAATTAGAAATAGAAAAATAGACTTTTATTAAAGAATTTTTTGATTGGATTTTAAAATTATGATGACTTTCTTCAAATTTCAAGCACCCTATGTGTCTCCAAATTAAAAATTCTATTTCGATTTCGATTTCATACTCAAATTTAGTACCCTACTCGTAGTAGGGGATTTCGTAATATCAGCTTTTATAGAGTCCATCAAAGTCGATACAATTATTGTAATTTGAGGTATGAAATTGTGTATTTGTAGGGTACTATATACATAATACATGGTAGGTAAAAGTAAAGGAAACGGAAAAAAATAAAGTTATAAAATTGTTATTAGGAAATATGAATAGAAGAAGACTGTAGTATCAGTACTATCTACACTAATAGTATCCTTGTTGAAATACAAATTTGTTCTCAATTAAAATGACCATATTTCTTATTAAAATATGTACAATATCGTGTAAAAAAATTGACCAAAAATTTCTCAATCTCCTGTACATACTATAGGTAAAATGGTAGGGTACAGTAAAATTTCCATATAAATTACCTACGGTTCAAAAGCAGCTTTATTTTGTATTCGAGCTGCTTTTCAAAAAAGTACAAATTTTTACTTACAATTTATGAGAAAATTTTTACATATAGGGTACTCAATGTAGACTCAATTCTTCAATATTTTTACAAGAATCCAAAAAATTTTAATCTTTAGAAAAATATGACCTTTTATAGAACTCTTTATTCAAAAATGACCTCTTATTGTGTCCAATTTTTCAAAAAAAATCATTTTTAATAGTTTTTACCAACTTTTGAATCTCCTTTTGCAAAATTGTGTATGCCTTATAGAGCTATTTGACTCTAGATTTACCTTATATTAAAAAGGAAATATCTCTTAAAGATAGCTTGACCTTATTGACCCTTTTCATAATAAGGATAATAAAATAAGTAGTTGCAAAGCATTTTTTTTTCAAATTATTTCTTAAATGTAACCTATTACATTACATACTAATAGTTTTATAGCTTGTCTTGTGTACTCAATCATGTACTTGTGTCAATTTTTTATATAATTTTTTATATTACATTTATTACCTACTAGGAGGGTAAGTACTTATGTATATTTATTACAATTGCTAATCCTTATTTCTAGAGTTTTTGAGTCAAAGGGTCAACTAAAATGAGTGTAATTTTTGTAAATAATTTACCTGTATGTAATGGTAGAATGCATACTTTAGAACACCCAGTGTCACAACAGATTGAATCTCCTGTGCAATTCTCGTTACTCTGACACGAGTCCTTTTGATCCCCTGTAAAAAAAAGTATAAAATTACGTAATTTTTTGCAAAATTTATATTTTTGCATAATTTTCAAATTTAAACAAGTTAAATGTATAGGTACTAGGTACTTACCGCAAATGTTTTTGTTCATTCCTGGTGTAGGACATCTGCCTTTAACTGAAAAAATTTCAAAAAAGAAAACAATAAGTAAAGCATAATCTACAATTTAGGTACTGGTGTTGGTATTGAATTCAAGTGTACAACCTATGCACTTTTGACTAAAATTCTCAAATCATGTTAATATTTGCACAATTGACTCCAAATAAAGATTTTATATATCCTAAATGTAGTCAAAAATATGCTCAAAATTTTTTAAAAGGATATCTTTAGGTTATAATGGGCCTTATATGTAACTTGACAAGTAAAGTTCTGAAATCCTATGATTTAAAAAGGTCAAAATGTCAGCTCATAATATTTCGCCAAAATGACATGTCGCATCATACGAATAGGTCAATATAAGTATAGAGATAGTAGGTAACATTCATTTCTTTCATATTTCAAACCTTTAGCTAAATGACTTTAAATACTACCTTTAAAAAACCTATAGCAAAATGATTAGTCTCTAAAATCTGTATGTGTGGTAAAAGCTTTCGAGTTTAAAAGTGACCTAAATTAAAATGGAAAAATTTACAGTCATCATGAACTGAGCATTAAATCTGTCTGTCTGTTGATATAAAAAATCATAATATTTCATAAAACTCATAGTATAGCCCTTACTCTAATACCAGTAGAGGATTTGAAAGATTTGAAATTTGCAAATTTGCCAATTTAGGTCTAGCCAGCTTAAGATTGTTTATGGCTCAGGATTTGTATTATCATAAAAAAAAGTTCACCTTTCACAATCTCATTTGAAAGATCTGTCGTGTCTCAGATATTTATCGAAAATGCAAAAAATTTTAAAACCCCTTTGTTAACCCCGTCAAATTTTACATCTGCTGATCATTATTGAGAGATTTGTGATTTTTCAAATCGATTTCTGCTCTCACCTCACAAATCCTCACAAGAATCTATTTACTGATATTATTTGAGATTTGCATTTGATTTGAGGTATACTTAGGTACTCGTAGTATAACCTTTCTCACGTCGTAATTCAGTTTTTAAAGATTTCAAACTTTCAAAATGCTTGTATAGTATAGTACAAATACATTGATAGGTAAATACAATTTTTAACTAATAATAAATTAGATGTAGATAAATTGATTGCTCGAGTAAGTCATATTAGGTCTAAAAAATTAATAATAAAAAGTTGAGAGCATGAACTATGAACACGTTCTACAAGTTTACAAGTTAATAGGATAAACACATTTTTTTCCTATTTTTTTGTAAGTATCTATAATATAGATTTATAATGATTTTGTTCTATAGGATATTTGGTCAATTCCCAAACAGGCCAGTATCAAAAAGCAAAAAAACTCGAAATAACACAAAATTTCTGCTGCGTTTGATCACATACTCGTAGGCCGTAGGTAAGTGTTTCAATCCAAAATGAGCAAATTTTGAGGTTGCCAACTAAAACTCTCGACAAAATTTTGAGAAATTACCAATAGTTTCATTTTTATCAGCGTCAAAAATATCAAATTGTCAAAATTTATTCGAATATTTTCTGGTCAAAATTCACATTGAAATGCACAGAATTCTCAAACTTTTCAAAAAATATAAATCAGATGTAGGTAGGTATAATATCATTCCTCAATAATTATAATCACTCTGATATTATAAAAAATCTGGTTATCAAAGAGCCTTATTCTTTAAACTGCAGAAAAATTACCCAATTTAATTTCAAAGTTCAAAATAAAGCATTCTATCTAATTTTATATAATTTTAAAATTTGATCATTTAGAATCCTACAAATTAGATCATATCTTCAAAATCCAATGTTGTTTTTAAATAATATCAGTAGTGTAGGTACCTAGTTATAATTACTGGTCTTTATACATACAAAATTCATTGATGGATCATCATCATAATATCGAAAAGTATCCTGAACAAGATTTGTTGACCTACATTTAACTTTTTTCAAAGTATAACTAGTATAGTTAAGTACTATACTTATTAAAGGTATAAAAAAACCTTTTTTTAATGCTTTCTTGCTCATTTACTAACATTTTAAAGGTATTGGCTCGATTTTTGAAGCTTTCTGAACTCTACAATGATAAGATATAATAATAATAATGTAATATGTAGAATGTAGAATGTATATTGTAAGAGAAAAAAAGTGGTTGAAAAAACAAATACAGATAGAAATTTAAAGTAGGTACAATATATAATTACTACAATTCTTTTCGATTAGGTGAGGTTAGTTGAGCTCTCAAAACCTATAAAGGTTCACCAACCGACTAGAATTCTATAAATTTGTTACAACTATTGTATTTTAGTAGTACTTACTATAAATAGGTACATAAATGTTTGTAATTATTTAAGAGTTAAAATAGATTTGGTACTTTATAAGGAGGTAATTATTGCTCTTTACTATTTACCTAGATAGTTGATAAATAACCATTTAATGACTTGTACTTGTACCTACTGTACTGATATTCTAAAAGCATTGTCTTATTACTAGAATCCTTCCTATTGACTATTATTAAATGCACATTAATTTTTAAAAAAATTTTAAATGGGGTATTGTAAAATATCAAGAATGTCAAAGTTAAAAATATCTGTACCCTACATAGCTATTGTACCCTACATGATATTCTATTCGATCTGTATTATCAAGATTATATAGGTAGGTAGATCTCAAAAAAAATTTAAAAATTCTAATCTTTAAACTCAAAATTTGAAATGCCGATTTGTTGAACTTTTGTTTAAAATAGCATTTTTTCATGATTAAAGATTTTTATTACAGCAGACCTTATTTTGACATCGATTTGACATGGTATTTTTTTTAAATTCCTCAAAATTCTACTGGTATTAGCTTATTTATTAGCCCGCACCCATTGAAAATGGGGAAAAAGGGCTATAGCGTTCGCCATGTCTGTCTGTCTGTCTGTCTGTCTGTCTGTCTGTCCGTTCGCGCGTTTGCGGCCGAACCGCGAATCGGATCTACTATCACGTATTCTGAAGGTGCGGACGGCTTCCGTGAGGGTAAAACCGATTTATTTCTTCATAAAATTCTCAAAATTTGACATTTTATAGGAAAAAAGGTCAAAATCAAAATTGAAGTAAATCTCGACACTTGGTCCCTTTGAATATTTGCATTTTGTGCCGACTTTGATTGTTTCTCAATTTTATGACTAGCAAATAGCATAGATAAATTAAAATTTAACTGCTTGTCAATGTCCTAAGTTATTCTTATCCTACTATAGTATACTACAAGTATGTATCATAACAACATCCAAATTTGGGTTTTAAAACGGAACCGACAAAAATATTTGTAATTTCCATAAATCATACATTTCAAATTTCAAAGGTATTTTGGGCGTTTTTACAGTATATTGTGGTCTGTAATTTATGCAAAAAAAGCCATATTTAAAATGCAAACTTGTGCATATTTAAATGCTCAAAAATCCTTATTTTCATATCTAATTCTAGGTATTAGGGTATACTTAAAATAGCATACTGTTTTTATATTAAGGTATTAATAATGTAGGTATATTTACTTGAAGTATTTTGGCGTTAAATGCTTCGGGTGAATGATTAAGTTGAGGGCATTTTGAGGCTTATCTCAAATTTTTAACTTTTTTTCAAAACTATTTGATGAAATCTCCTCTAGTATAACGATAGATTATACTTTAGAAGTCAGAGAACTAGCTTTGATTCTATTTAATGAGGTTTTGTTTGAGGTTTTAAATATCAGCTGTATGAGAACCGTTTAAGACTTTTTATGAGTATGCGTATGTACTAGGTACTATCAAGTATAGTAGGTACTGATACATATCGGTAATACAAAAGTTTAAGTAAAGAAAGCCTCAAATTCAAAGCAAAAAAGAGAGAATGTGAAACTGGCAAGAAAAGTTTTTTTTAGCCGCACTTTTAACCCTTTTATATTTTAGAAAAATTCACAAAATTAGTGCAAATTGTAGGTAGGGTAAGTGGCTAATTTAATTGCTTAAATGATACTTAAAATGTCTTCTAACTACTTAAGTAACTAGATACATTTAAGTGTGCTTTTTGATTGTATTTTAAAAATATATTCCATATTTATCCTTTGTTACACAATCATCTAACTTAAATAATTTGGAAATTTTAGCCTTCGATAATTGCAAATGGCTTTTTGGATCATGCTGAAAAATATTGAAATTTTGGCTATAAAATAGACATTTTGTTTTACTACGATAATATATGTCAAAATATGTCAAATTAGACTTAGGATTAATTATGCTCGAAATAATAGCATTAATTTAGAGTTAAGTATACACATACTTATACAAAGTATAGACTTATTAAACATATCAGTATATGTATAGCTAAATTTTGTAAAATCGATCTTTATATTTGTAGGTTATGAAAAACAAAAATTGAAATTTTTCTTAAACAAGACCTTGTAGAGATTGCTACAAATTAAAACAAATTTTAAACTTAAATCAAATTATTGATATTTTAGCGTGTAACTTATCGTGATATGACATTGAGATAATTTTTAAAAATTTAAATATTTTTGACAAAATTGGGTTACCTGTTGTTGTAGGTCGTGATCCATCTGCTTGACTTAAGTGTAGGACTAGAGTTAGAAATAAAATTACACAAAGACCTCCATTGATGTTGAGGAGCATCTTGAATGGCTTTTTTTTGTATACTTTTGAGACTTGACTTGGTGTTCTGTAAATTAGAAATAAAAATGTCAAAAAATTACAAAAATTACAAAAATTACTCAAAATATTGCATCTTTTCACACATATTGCACGAACTATCACATTCACATTAGTTCTTCATGCATTTCTATAAGTAATCTAATGAAATGAAGCATAATATAATACATATAGGTACATATAGGTCTGAAATTGTTGAGAAATTAAGAAAAGTTTTAAGAGCATATAAGATTACCATAAATCATTCTGTGTCATGAGATAAACACAATTATTTTCGCATAAGCTAATAATCGTGTAAGGTATATACATATGTTTAATGGAATTATGTAGAAAAAGCGCAAAATAATCCCAAGAAATATGTTACTGGGCTTATAAACCCATTGTTTGAGAGTTACGTATCAGATACTACTACTAGTACAAGTACTATTATACTTTTGAACAAAATACAAAATAAAAATTTAATAGGTCCTTCATGAAGAATTGCAAATTATTTGCAAGTTCCCAAAACTTCAAAAAAACTTGAGTTTCATCTGAGGGAAATATACGAAATTTAAACCCTTTTTAAACCATCAATTTTATTCATAACTTGGCAAAAAGGTTGGAAAAATGGTACAAATTGGACCATTTTGGACAAAACTTCAAGTTTTGTCCATTTTTCATACAGCTAGTATGGCAATTTTACCTATTTGGACAATCGATTTTGAATTTTTTTAGCGATTTTAGTAAAATTTTAGGTAGATATTTCAATTTTGAACAAAAAGTTCCAAGTTTTTACGCTTTCCTTGTCGATTTTTGAGCAAAGTTGAATTTGAAAGGGGGTTTTTGAAAAGCGATTTAAATATTTTCAATGATGAGAAATATCAGTAATAAAGAAGAGTCGAGTCCTGCAAAATTGCTAAATCACATTCTCATGATCTTAGACTTTGCTCGAGCTTCTTTACTCAGGACTTTAGGATCAGTACAAATACAATACCATGAATAGCTAGCAATATGAATCTATTCTTCTGTAGAATGCTTTTTAATAACAAAAATGCAGTATTTATAATGAAAGGGGGCTATTCAAATGATGTAATTCTAATGGATTTTTAGATAGTGTAAATATACCTTATATAGGTACTAGTACAAGTATAAATAATTTAGCATAATTATCTTGCATGTAATTCAGTAAATATGAATAGTCAGTCAATTTTAGCACATTTCCATATCTTGCATAAAATGCCTAAAGAATACTCAATAGACAGGTATAGAAAAGTAAAGATTAAAAAAAAACTTATTAAAGTCCTTTAAAGTAGATAAGTAAATTGCACTACCTATATGGCCTACTACTATGTAGCAGGGTACTGACTATTCATATCAATAGTACTAACATATCAGTAAATAAGTATTTCTTTCAAAATTTTTTTAGAATAATTAAGCTTTACAATATTATATAGGTAGGTAGATACTTTAAATATTTGTATATTTTTGTCCTTTATCGTATTTACAATAGACACAATTCCTGGCAGCTGAGCTGAACAGTTTGTTGACAAAAGTGTCTAAAATGCCCAATACTTGTACATACGAGTACTTCTAATCAGGAATTTTAAGGAATTATTCCTCTGTAAATAGAATTAAATTGATTTGAGAATAAGAATAAGAATGTAAGATTTTTCAAAATTTAGAAATTCCAACGATCACTTCATAGGATCCTAATATTGACACATCAAATCACCTCAAATTTTCAAAATATCTGAAAACTGTCATTACTTAAAGAACCATAAAACAAAATATGTACCTACATCAGACTCAATATCAAAACTATCAGTACCTACTGACTACTGATACCAATATTTGATCAAAATCAACGATATTCTCAGTAGTACCTACTCACAAGCCTTAGCAAAAGAATTAAAATCTTTCAAATTAAAAAAGTAAATCCTTGATACCAATATCAACTTTAAACTACTCCAATTGCTTCAATAAATCAAAATAGTTATGTGGTGTGCTTATTAAAGTTTTTTATTTCTTTTCATATTATCAATGTAATTATGAGTATTTTTTGTCAAAATTTTTACAAAATCTTCAATCTGGACACTAGATTCATAAACCAAAAGAATCGACCCATATTTTATCATTCTCAACTTTAAATCTTCAATTCTCAACACATGTCCTTACTTTACAAATACAAAAGTACAATTTGAAATCTCAAACTTGAAAAACCCCCTGGGCAATGACTTACCTACTTTTCAAATCAACATACATTTTCCCATTTGAAATCTCAGTTCCTAAGAAAGAACTACTGAGAGACTTTTAAACTTTTATAAAAGTGCATATAATCTCTATACATTCATTCTAAATCAAATAGATACATACATATAACTAGCTATAAGTCGTAATACTAGTATATCAATTTATTAGGTTCTAAGATACTTTATAAGACGAGTCCACCTTGAGATCTTAAAAATGTTATTTTACGCCTCGACTACTTCAAATGAGATCTTTAATTGAGATCTCTTTTTAATCATTATTTCTAATAAGAGTATACCAGAACAGAACCAGTAGCACTTGATCTCTATTTAAGTATCTAAATCTAAATTATTACAGTTAATATAGCCATTAAAAATATACTCATATGGGGGGTGTGGTACCATGAAATAATCGATTTTGCTAAATTTCTAATAGTCTTACAAGGTTTTATTTACATTTTTTAGTGTTATTTTTTTGCCTAAATTTTGAAATTAGATCATTGATATCTGTAGATTGAGTTTTTTTAGGAAAAATGCATTTCTACATAATTTTCGAGACCATAAAACACTGTTTTTAACGATCATAAAGCATTGTTACAAGAGGGGACAATGCATTTCCTAAAGAATATTTGACAAACTTTCAATTTAGGTAGATTAAGTCTTGAGTCTTAAGTAGGATATAAATATGTAGTTTTAAAAATTTAAAGGAAACTTGTTTCACAGCTTGAGGGAAATTTGTACTACCTATAATACTACAAGATTTTAGAAAAAATTGTAAAAATTGGGGAATATGGAAAGGGACAAGACAAAAAATCCTAACCAAGAAAAATTTGAGAATCTTAATCATCTTTACCACCAAAGTCTTTCATTTTTTTTAGCTTTTGTGTACAATTACTCTATTCTGTTCTGAGATCCTGTCACCTGTCAACTGTCAAGTACCAAATTGACAATTTTTTCAGTTTTATTAGAGATATTTTACCAAACTTCAAGTGTATAAAATAAGATTTAAATCTTAAATTTTCAATAAAAAATTGGAGTTCAATGGCTTCATTCTGATAAAATTTTAGTCCAAATTGACAAATTCTGAAATCATAGTATCCTCTACCCGTATTAGGTATTTTAGAATTTTATTAGATTTTTCAGTCAATTTGGTAAAAATTGCGGTTAAATATGCAAATTTTCTCTTTGTAGATCGGCCGTTATTGACTGTTGTTGTCGATTATTTCTTACTAGATTTTTAATTGTAAAATTTTGATTTTCAATAGCTTCATTTTGACAAAATTTTGCTCAAAATTGTTTAAATTTTTTTATCTCAGTTTTAGACTTTTAAGTCAATTTTGGTAAAAATTGTTCAAATTTTCCAATTTTAAATATAGATACAAAACAAGATAACGCCATCCTAGACTATAGATCAAAGATAATATTGGCTTAAATATGTGATCAGTTTGTATGTTTTGTTGTCAAAAGTATCTAACAATAAGTTATTATTGTAATCAAAAGCCTAGTGAAGATACCTTATCAAACCTACTGATTCTGAGAGAAAATTTGCATATTTGACTACAATTTTTACCAAATTGACATAAAAGTCTAAAAAAGTCTAAAATTTTCCCATTTGACAATATTGAATTCTCGAAAATGAAAAAGACCAAATACATAATTCCTAAAATTTTGATAAAGTTAAAATATGGCATTAGACCGGATGTCAAAATTGCCAAAATATTATGAGTCTATTAAGTAGGAGTGGGTACTAATGAAATTTTGCTTTTTTTTTCTTCTAAAGATAAAGAAGAAACGGATGTTTTAAAGAGAAATTTTTGCTCTAAAATTCTGAATCTAAAATGTTATTGTTGTGATGATGATGCGGTTAGGCTCATAATTTTCATTTACTTTGACTCTACTTATCTTAAATGTACGAGTACAAGTACCTGGCTAGGCTCAGGGCTGCTTTTAACAATAATTAACGTCAAAATGTGCCTCAACTGTAGCAAAATATTAAATATGAGAGTTATTAGTCATTTACCAAGCCAAATATATACTCGTATCTATGTATCAGTACAAAGTACAAGACAAGGAAAAAAATAAAGCAAAATACATCAGAGATCTTGTTAGGTAAAAGGTGAAAGCTGTGAAGAACTCGAATCACGAGCTCAAAAATCACTAAAATTCATCTTGACTAATATGTCTTTATCTTTTTGAAGAAAAAAAAATCCCAACACTTACTTGGTAGGATTTGATGATTAGATTTTGATATTTATTAGCTCGAAATAAACACTAAAATCGAGACAGTATGCCCAGAATTCTGTCTGTTTCACTCTCAAATTTTGATATTTAAACATTAATGATCAGAAGAATTTTGACCTTTTTGTGATTTACTTTTTTGGCTGCTATGATTTTAGACAGTTTCAGTCGTATATTTGACTACCCGTCGATTTTTCAAAAATGGTAAATATCTCAATAATTTTTCGAAATTGGTCATTTTTAATAAAGTGAGCTTTTTGTAATAGTCTCAAGCTCTTATACCTTTATTTAATAATAGGTATTAGGACTCAAATTTCAAATTTCGAATTGAAATGTGCAAATAAATTTAAAGAATTGACCAACATACATACACCAAAAATGAACAAATATCAATTGTTAAGGATTCGATTGAATAAACAAATTTATATAGGTACTTAACTTACTCGATAGTTGTTACGTATTCATATAGTTATCTTATGCTATAAATCCATGGATAATAGCAGTAGTGAAAAGCTTGAATGAAATGCTTTTTGAATACAAATTATTCGATTTCGAATTCGAATTCGAATTAGAAAGCACACCCAAATCTAAAATAAAGGCAAAAAATCTATTCTTAAATGTAATTGTAAATATTTTTCCAATTTTTACAACTAAATGTTCAATTTGAGTTTATAAGCTTTTTTTCTACATTAATTCTCAATTAAAGAGATCGCCCTGTTTGATTTAAATTGGAAAAATTTCAGTCAAACTAGACGATCTCATTATATTTTAGATATTCTTTGAAAATTTCAGACCTCTAGGTAGGTCAGTCACAACCTCAAGAAACCTTGTAGTAAACTTTTAAACAAAAATCTCAAAGAAAATATGAACCGTTTGAATTCATAAACTGCCTACTTGAACTTGAATTTATGCCTAAATTTCATGATTTCAAAATTCTATTAAGAAAAGCCAAAGCCGATCTCATGGTATTTAGTTACCTTTATTTTAGATATTTCTTCGAAAAATCAAACCTCTAGGTCTGAAAATCCTTTAAAAAAGCTTTTTAAAGTTAAAAAATCCCAAAATCTGCTTGAAATTTTGAAAAAAAAAATGAACCGTTTGTATGAATTCAATATCTGCTTGAAATAGTCCCTAAATTTCAAGAATCCAATTTTCTAGTCAGAAAAGTTGATCTCATATATTTTAGGTATTATGTATATCTTGAAAATTTCAGACCTCTAGATCAAAATCAAAATCTTTAAGATATCTTTTGTAAGTTTTTGAAAATTTGAAAAATCTCAAAATTGGTCTCAAATTTTGAATTGAGTTCAAAAATTGCTTGAATTTATACCCAAATTTTAGAAGAAATCAAGCTATACCTATCTGTATATCAAATTTAAGTTATAGATGCCAATTTTTTTATGTAGATTCATCCTCATTAGTTGAATTAAGCATGCTTTGTTATAAAAATCGTAATTAAAAGCCTTAGAAGGAGATAAGAAACTAGTTAGAAAAGCCTTTAAATTTGCCTACTAACTACATTACTACTTTTACTATTACAGTACTTAGGACATGTATATTATGTACATAGATGCGGAAGCCTTTTAAATGCATTTTTAATATAATTAAGATAGTGTCTAAAGGGGGTTAAATTGTTTATAAATTTAAATTTATATGACCAACACATCACTGTTCACTGTAGCCACCACCGTAAGCAAAAAAGTTGATTTTTATTTTTATATCCAACTAGCACGAACAATATTTTGACTGCTAGTTTCAAGTATATGTAAATACTATGGGTAAGAAAGCCATAAATTTTGGAAATTTTTGACCATTTTTCTTGCACCTTTTTTAATTAAATTAAGCTTTCAATGCAATTGAAAAGTACTAGATTGCTTATGGGTAATTTATTTAGTATTTGGTATTCACTTGAACTCTTTCAATTACCATAATAGAGATATTATGGTAATTTGAAATTTAAAATATTTCGTGAAAGTCATTTTGAACCCAAGTTATTTATACTAGGTACTTGTAATTGTATACCTATTTATATAATAGGGGGGATATTTAGAGTAATTATCCTAGATTATCAGTAGATTAAAATGGTAATATGTATTTTGTATTTTATCTCTAGTTTAAGCCCTTTAAGTAGGTACGAATAGTAGGTATATACTCTCAGTTTCTTTAAAGTTTAAGAAAGTTTTTCTCATTTGATTGTACATTAGGTATTTCTATTCATTATTTGTAAAATCACACAGACAGAGAGGCACAAGAACAAGGATTTGGGAATTTTGAATGAAACCTTTTGAGAATTTTAGAGGAAATACCTACTCTATTGTTGTGAAGGATTTATTGAGTGTTATTATACTGATACTTGTATACATAAATTTGAATTTATTCATACTTTTAACTTCTTAAACCTGATACTTGTAATCCACACTTTTTTCCTCAAAAGAAGCTCGAAAATTCCAAGTATCTTAATGCTAATACTAGTCTAGTAGGTACCTATCTAAATTATATGTAAATCCTAATAAGACAGCAGAAATTTCTTAGAATTCTTATCTATATAATTTACATAAACTTGAATATCTCAGACCTCTAGACTTAAAAGACCTGCTTTATGCCATATTTGAATGAAATTCAAACACAATTTTGCATTTTTTTTGCTATGATTGTATGCACTTATCTGTATTCTGTAATATATGGATATTGGTATAATATGTATCTAATAATTATGATAAGATACCCTACATACATCTGGAATATAGTTCCAATAGAAATTTTAGAAATATGTCCTTAAAATACCCTTTAAGTAAATCAATTTACGATTTGACCTTTTAGAAATTTGTCCAAAATTTGGTCTAATATTTCTTGAAAAGACAGTCAAAATGGCTCCTTTTAAGTTATTTTAAGCGAGCTAACTTAATTTAAATTATTTTGAGAGTAATTTCCTCCACTTAAATGTGTATTTTAGGGTATTATTATAATACTTCTAAATGTATCGACAAGTCACAAGTCAAACTTTCATTTCAACTTAACCCTTTCAAAATTACTTAACTTTTAACAATCAATCCTCGTAATCCTAATCCTAATTATCATCCATACTTAATGGTTTAAAAATACATAATTTTCTAAGAGTAATTATTAGATTTTATGAACTTGTGTATTTCAATTTCGATCTTAATAAATATTCATATCGTGGGTGTATTGCCTAAAAAAATCACAAAATGACTCAAATTAAATGCAAATATTCAGCTATGCTATGGCTATAGCTATAATAAGCCTTTGCTTTGAATTATTCATATCCTTTATGTGTCTCAATTTCTTTGTACTTTTGAGCATTTTTAAGTGTTTTAAGCCTCATTATTTGACCAATAAAACACTTTTCGATGGACTACATGTCTACTTTACTTTCAACATCAACAATCAAATTAACAAAGCTTTGACCGATAGTCCATTTTTCAAGAATTTAAATGATTATTGTGGTTTAACACCCAACAAAATTTAGCAAAAATTCCTCAAAAGCCATTTTTTTAAACAAATTTCTAGCTCTTTACTGGGTGATAGTGATAGCTGAAATCGTGTTATTTTTATACATTTACGACGTCTGTATGTCTAGTCCATTTTGTACATTTAACTTCCCCAATAAAACCATTAGAGCATGGTATAATTATTTTTTTGAAAAAATGCAAATGCAAGTGAAAAGTCCACGGATATTTGCACAATATATCTATGCAAAATTTGAATGCAAAAGTTGACACTAGACAGAACAATCAAAAATCTCGAAAGAGAGTGAAACCATTACTTTGAGACTTTGACAATTTTATAAAGTCTAAATCAACTATTTGTCGTATACTATGTAGCATTTCTTATAGAAATTTCTACTTGACTAAATATGCAAATTTACTGTACTACCCTGTAATCTATCTATGGTATAAGGTATATTATCTAAAAAGCATAAAGACAATGCAATGACAAGGGTATTTCTATCAAGAAATCAATCTCTACATTTTTGAGCTGACAATAATATTTGATTGAATCGAATGATTTGAGAGACTCACCTTGATACTCAAATTAATTCCTCGATTCTTCAAGTAGTAATCATATGAGTAGAATTATATTCTACTATGTTAAAAGTTCTTATATAAAAAAAGGCACAAAGTTTAACACGTTAACTAGAGCAAGTTATTTATACCCCTAATTAAACTCTAATTTAAAATAATTGAAATAATGACTTGCCACTTGGGGTAAATTACAATTTTTTTTGCAAAATTTTTGCAACTTACAGATATCAAGTTTCTGCACAAATTTGCACCGTCACTATATACTCGTATTAAGAATTTTTAGATGGTACTTTTGGTCAACTTAAGACATTTGGCAGACTTTTAGATTTATCCGTGTCATGCCAATGCCTGTAGTCTGTAGTATATAGGCTCTCTGTAAGAGGATTTCTCTTAAAAATAGTTAGAATTTGAAGTTTGATGACTGACTGACCTATACTTTGAAACTGTGAAATCTCTGAGACTTTTAAGGTGCGTCAAACTTGTATAAATATAAATACTCGTATCTTGAAATAATTATAATTTTGAAGAATTTGTCAACTTAACTGAACTATAATAAAGTTTAAAGTCCTCAAGATAAATAAGATAACTAATATCTTAAAACTAGAACTTTTATTTACTTTTTGGATACTTTTAGAGGCACAGATTGAATCTTTATGTATCTGTCTAATGTGTACTCAACAACTGACTGAAATATTTTTCTATTTTTCAAAACTTGAACAAGTAAAGGATGTAAGAAAATTCTTACAATGCATTTTTAACTTTACCAGAATATACTTCTATACCTTTCAGATACCCTATATAATATATACATGGTGATTGTAAAGGTACATTACTACTTATGATAGTAAGTAAGTACATTAGATTTAGAATGCATTTTAAAGGTAGTTTTTTTCTTTCAACCCCCTTTTTCGAGAGAAATAATATTACACACACCCACTTTAAAACTTTAACTTACTGTAATGTTATGTACTTATTATACTTTAGGTATAATACGTAGACGTAGTGGTAATGTTGTTTGACTTTTTTCAAGTCTTATTAACCCAGTAAAGGATAAAAAAAGAGAATAGGTAGGTAGGTAGATTAGAAGTAGAGATATGAATCCTTATATGACTCATTCTCAGTCGTAAGTTCAATTAAAACTTTTCTTTTAATTGAAAATATTATTTATGGCCACTTCTGAACGGATTTCGAAGAATCACAATACAATCAGATATAAGGCCTTAAAGGGTATTTCTTTCAATAATTTTTCAAAAGTAGTTCAAAATCTTAATTTAGCACTTTGATTTTTAGATCAAAAGGCAAAACGCAAAACGATCGAGCATAGAAAAAGCTAATTTTAAGATATATTTTACAGTTTTGCTATAATCTTAGAAATCCTTATTTAGCTGTGAACAACCAGATTTTTACATATATTTTACATCTCTAGGGTCTAGGATTGAGTAGGTAATTGTAGTCAAAATCGGGTAGTTTTCAAATCAAATAATTCTTACAAATCAAACGAATTTTTAACCAAATTTTGGTTAATTTTTGGAACTTTCGTCCAAAGAAAATAATTCTTAGATTATTAGACTTTATGACCAAATTTTGAACTTACAAACCGATATTTGGAATTTTTAACCAAATTTTGACCTTTTAGAAAAATTGGCATTTGAAATTCTTGTCCAAATAAGGTTTTTGAAATTTTGACCAAATATTTGAACTATTCGGACTGACTTTGAGAATTTTTTGCCAAAATTTTTAAGATTTTTAGATAGCTTTTTGAGATGGCAATTTTTTTAATTTTAAAAATCCTGTGAATTTTTCAATCTGGGTATAAATACAGTATATTTCTAAAAAATTAGTTTTTGAGAGCTTATGTGGATTATGTGGATTTTAAATCAAATAATCTGACAAACTAATCTACCTATTCAGTTGTGATAAATCACATTTTGAACATATTTTCGTAAAATAGCCTCAAAAATTTATAAAATCCAATTTTTAGACCAAAATATATGAATTGACCGTACATAAGTACCCTACATTTTTGAAAAATTGTATCTTTAGGTCTTTACTATTTACTATAAGGCCCTTATCTAATTCATATGACATTTTATTCAGGGATATTTAGGCTGCGTAAATATTTATAGATAGTTAATCAATAGAATAAAATATCAAGATAATTACTCACGTGTGTAATTTTTATACTTTTATAAGGTACTAAAAAGAAATGTAGACCTTGAGCTCTGTATGTTTTAGCCTACTTAAAAAAAGCCATTTGAAAATGACTCCTTAGTCCTCAGTCAGTCAGTGTAATAAAATGAGAATTATTTTTGACAAATAGAAACGCAAACTTGTGCGTTACACAGATTATAAACCTAGCACAATAGACAATAAATATTTTTTTACTATTTGTGTTTTTTCAAAGGTTAAATTGATTGTAAATATGTGCCAGTATTCTTCCTTTTATTCGAATTTTTTAGAGCTGCGAACTATCACAAGTATTATTGTTATTGTACCATACAAATATCATTATTGCTACACACTACTTACAAAAAAGGTTAATATTTAAAGAGATTTTCTTAATACTCGTATAGTAATCATGTTTTGGTATATTAGGATCATTAATTGGTGGTATAAGGTATACTTATCAGAAATATCTATAAATTAACTCTGGGTATAAGAGTTCAATAAAGTATATAACTAAACTTAACTTTAACAAAAAGATCATAAAAAGACAAAAATTTACAAGAATGTACATTAATATATCTGTAATATTAAAATCAACAAGTGTAAAGTGTAAAGTACTTATTAATAAGAAATTAATTAACTTTCATTCATAATTTTACATAATAGACATTCATTAATAAGAAAAATATATTTCTATAAATGGAAATACATTGGTTTTAGTAGTATTAGTTATTGGTAAATCTACTCAATAGCGCGTATCAAAATAAGTTTAATAGATTTATAATATAATGCCCTTTACTTATTATTGTATAATAAAAAATTGTTACGATCATAAATGAATCTATCGAGTCTACCTAGGTATATTAAATATTATACTAGGTACCTAATAAAAATTACGATGCTTTATAAGGTTAAGTACATACTTATTTTTAGTAAGTAGGTATATTAATATCTATTTATGTAACACATATTGAAAAACATAATCTTAAATCAACACCTGATAACACGGATAAAAATAGTACAACTTAATATGGATATTTAAAAAGAAAGATTTAAATTAAGCCTATTATTGTTTTTGATCGATCATTAAATATCGAGAGTAAAAAGAGTGCAAAACAAAATTAATTCTGTAATCTGTACCTAAAGTATCTATTTTTTTATGTAGGCAATCTTAATCTTATTATATAGATGGTCGAAGATCGTAAATCTTTAATCTAAATATTATTATTAACTGAAGAATGAATTGTTTCAGTACCATTTGGAACTATGATAACTCCATTTTGTTGTTGATTAGCATTCGAATCGTTCGTAATTTCTTCAAGGGTCTCTCTAACTTCACCTTTCCGGTTCCTTATGAGTCTTTCCCTTGCTCGAGCCATACTGATTTTCATATTGTCCTGCTGATGATATCTGCATAATTTTAGAGTAGAAAACACGCAAAGTCCTACAGTACATGCCCAACAAGCCCAAACTCCAAACTGTTTAAGAAAAAAACAAAGGAAATTAATTTATATACCTAAATTTTTATATCACGCATAAATTGCATGTCTTTACTTTTTGTTCTACGTATGAATTGACAATACTTACCTGAGCTGTTCCTATTTGAACATAAAAGGAAGTTGTATCAATTTTATCTTTCTTATCAATATCATTATCAGCAGCGTCTTCACAAGCTTCAAATCTTTCCGTAATGGATTTACACCAGAAATCAAAGCCCAGAGTTATCATTAATGCAGCTATTATTGTCATTAAACCTTGAAAATCAAACAATCAGACAAAATAAATAAATAACATGCTTTTAGTTTACCTAAAATAATGCTTAGTTTAAAATTAAAAATAGAAAGCTTACAGAGAATAGTACTGAAAACAACATCCATGAATGCTGCTAAAAATGAACTAGAAAAAATGACATCATTATTAAAATTAAAATGACTAAACTTAAAACAGGGAATGGGAATAGTTTAGGTTAATTTACCTGTCAACCCCTTTATACATTAAAACTGAGAATCTGTAAATCTGAATTACAGACGATATAAATATTAGAACACCAACGAAAATGGTATAATTGCAAAATCCTTGTGGAGCCCATTTTACTACAAAAACAAGAGAACAGTTTTAATTAGTTAATGAATTTTAAAATAAAATAATAACTATTCCAGTCTAGAGTCTAGTCTATCAATATTTTGAAAAGCAATATTTTGACCTGTGTTTACTTATTTAAGCCAAAATTAGGTTTTCTAGAGCTTAATTAAATGAAAAATCTACCATATATAAATAATAATTACATACCATCAAATTGTCCATCAGCTTCTTTCCATTCACCCGTCGAAAATAGTAAACAATGACCCCTAAAAAATATAAAAATTAGACCAATTTACCAAAAATCTATTTTAATCTTTATCTGATACTCCTTAAAAAACCAAGTTTTGGCCTCACTTATACAAGCACTAACTACTTGTATAGACGAGGCCAAAATCGGGTTTTACTCAGCTGAATTTCTGTTCAAAGTTCAAAGTAAATAAGACTTACTTGAAATCATCCTGGTGAATACTCATAGGGATCGTGATGCACAGAGAAAGAATAAGGGCCACAATATTACCCGTCAACTGACTTAAAAGTATGACATTTTGAAAGGCCATTTTGACCTTTTTTTAACTAACTTGTCACTTGACCTTGAACTCAAAATCAAAACACAAAAAAGTGTCAAAAATTAAAAATTGTAATCTCTATCTACACTCAACCTTCAAAAATCGCTAAAATCATGATTTTACGACACCACCAACACCTGGACACGTAGATATGAACAATTATGTCAAAATGACACCCCGTCAAACCGCAATTAAATGTAAATGACTAATTAACTGACCCAAAAAAAATCCAAAACAATTATTTTCGATTATTCTCAAAAATTTTGAACGATTGAAATTGTAAAGCGAAATCTAGACTTGGAAATCTCAAATATCCCTAAAAAACACAAAAATCTATTTTTTTATAAAATCTTGGATTTTATAAACAATTAAATTAATAGGGTTACTAATTGTAATTAAAAGTGACCAAAATAGTTAAAAAGCAGTTAGTTTAGTCAAAAACCGTGGATCCTAGAGGTATTTATGATGTGAGTTGTTTTTTTGGTCATTTTTTCATGGTTTAACCTTATTATTAACGTCAATGTCAATTATCCATTTTTTGTAAAACTGACGTGTTCAATTCAAACTTTTATTATAGGGGTATTATTTATTTTGGTTTTTAAAGATAGTTAATTAGGATTTTGATGAGCAAATAGGTAAGTATTTTTAATTGCAATTTTGTATTGGTTAAGTTTAATTGGTTTTTTTTGTCCATGTAGGTATGAGTACAACTTTAGGGTCAACATTTTTGCATTGGTGGTAACCTTGTTGTGACAGTTGGTTGTTGACTCAAATATTTAACTTTAACTAGAGCAGCAGGGCTAGGAGTTGGAGAGTACAAAAAAGACACGTAACCTTCATCTAGATTTTCTATTCAAAATGTGGTGGGCTCGTTGGTCTATGTAAGTTTATGTCAATTATGTCAGTCTTATGTCAAGATATCAATTTTATCAAAGTACTTAGATACATGGTCATATAATTCAGCTCTGGAAATCAGATTTTTGCCTTTATTTTCCTTGTAAAGTACCTATATTAAATAAATTGAAGCCAAGATCTGGGATATTAGCCGTTAAAGCGACACCGACAGAGTGTTCCGAAATAGCGTTAAGAATGTAATTTAATGACCGATTTTTTTGTTTATTTCCAGATGGATAGTTTTAAGTGCCGTTTTGACCTCGTTAGTTGTCGGCAATGCTTTCTATCAAAAGAAGCAATTTTATCCAACTGTAGTATTTATAACAAAATCAAAACCTAGCATGGCAGTAAGTTTAATTCATTATTTTAATTTAATAAATTATAAATATATATTTTATAATTTTACTAAATGGTTCTTATTTATTAGGTCATGTATGCTCAAGCTCTCCTCTTTGTCATAATTATGGGGAAACTATTTAGGAAACTTTTCTTTGGAACATTAGTAAGAAATACTATTTTTACTATTGAGGTTTAGAGTTTAATAATTAATTGAATTATTATTTTACTTTACTTACAGAGAGCAGCAGAATTTGAAGTACTTTATATAATACTAATTACACTATATTCTATAAACTTTATTTTAATGCATATTTTTCTTTTGAATTTTAAAGCATTTAGTTGAAAGGTCGTGGTATGCAGTCACAGAAACTTGCCTAGCATTCACAGTCTTTCGAGATGATTTTTCACCAAAGTTCTTAGCACTTTTTACATTTCTCTTGTTCTTAAAATCATTTCACTGGTTGGCTGAAGAGCGAGTCGATTACATGGAGAGAAGTCCTGTAATTACTTGGGTATTCCACGTACGAGTTCTTAGTAAGTTCAAATGAAATAGATATATACAAAATTATAAATGAATTGATTTTTTATTGCTTTTTCCAAATAGGTTTACTCTCATTACTACTGTTATTAGATGTTTATTTTGTGAATGTTGCTTATCAATCCACATTAACAAAAGGAGCTTCCGTTCAACTTGTATTTGGGTTTGAATATGCAATTCTGACTACAATTGTTCTAAACACATTAGCAAAATACATCTTTCATCTGATTGATATGCAAAATGAGCAAGGTAATGAATATTCTTATAATGAATAAAAGGCAATACTTATTCTCTGTTTTTGTTTTTAGCTTGGGAAAATAAAGCTGTATTTGTACTGTATACTGAAGTCGTGATAGGTAAAAACTATAATTTTATTAATTTATTAAAATAAATTAGGTATCGTAATATTTATGAATTTAATATTTTTAGGTCTTTTTAAGGTCATACTGTACCTCTTATTTTTAATTATAATGGTGAGGATATATACGCTACCACTCTTTGCTCTACGTCCAACTTACTTAGCTTTGAGAGCGTTCAAGAAAGCTTTAAATGATGTAAGATTTTTAATTTATATTTGTTCATAAACTCAGGCTCAAGTTCTAATTTGCTAATTCTTATTTTCAAGATTATTATGTCAAGAAGGGCAATAAATAATATGAATAATTTGTATCCTGATGCAACGGCTGAAGAATTGGCAACAACTGATAATGTTTGCATTATATGTAGAGAAGAATTTGAAGCAAATTCTGGTAATTTACAAAACTTAATAATAAGGATTTTGTTTATTCACAAATTGTTCTGTAAACCACGAAGTACTTAACTTATTCTTTACTTTTGAATTTTTCTTTTTAGGTGCAAAAAAATTACCCTGTAATCATATTTTCCACGTATCATGTCTAAGATCATGGTTCCAACGACAACAGACTTGCCCGACTTGCAGATTAAATGTATTAAGAGTTCCTGCACCACCAACTGTGCATCAAGCAGCAGCAGCAGCTCAAGCTAGAAATATGAACAATTTCCCTGGATTTATGAACAATCAATTCCCAGGTTTTGATCAAGCACAGATGTTTAGGCAAGGACAAATGCCTCCTCAATTTGGAATGGGCATGTGGGGACAAATGCCTCCATGGGCCCAACAACAACAACAGCAACAAAATATTCCACAACAACCATCAGCTGCTCAGCAACAAAATCAAGCTTCACCATCAACAGCAACAACAACTAATACAGGAAATCAACAGCAGGAAAATAATGTTACAAATTCTAGTACTGAACAATCTGCAAATACTTCACAACCTGGGACATCTCAACCACAGCAAAATCCTAGTGGAAGTTCTTCAACAGCAACGGATCCAACTTCAGCATCCTCAGCTACAAACGGAGCAAGACCTCCACAAAATCAATTTAATTTCTCGCCATTTCAATTTCCTCCTTATGGAATGGGAATGCCTCCACAACCTCCGCCTGGAACAACTCCAAATCCTTTTACATGTCCCTTTCCATTTCCTCCAATGCCCTTTTTACCTTTTAGTAAGTCTTTTTACTTTCATAAATTTTTTACTATTTTTAATCTATCAAATTGCTAATTTACATTTCTTTGTAATTTAATAGTACCACCTCCACCACCTCCAGTTAATATAACAGGTTTAAGTGATGAAGAGCTCCGTCAAATGGAGGGGACTGCAAGAGAAAATATTGAAGCAAGATTAAATCATTTAAGAAATATTCAAATCCTCATCGATTCAGCCGTGGTTCAAATGCAACAGTATACAAATATTGTCGCAAATACTACTAATACTACTATCCCTACTAGGTAAATTCGATAATCTTTCTTTTTTGAACTAATTTTGATTGTACTTGCTTAATTGTAATTGTAGGACATCAACAGAAAATTCTACATCAACTCCGACTTCGACTTCAGCCGCCGGTGAAAGTAGCAACAATATTAGACAACGTGTTGTCGGTGGTGAGGCAGAACGAGCGATGTAGGGTTAAATTTTTATATAAATATACCAAAATAATCAAAAAATCATTTAAGTACATCATGCTATTATAAATATTATAAATATTACCTAATTTAATTAATTACTAAAGTAAGGTATGCTCGTATTTCTAAGTCTGTCTATCAATAAATTATATTATTGAATTCAATATACCTAACCTACTGGTACATATTATATTTTTGTTATCTCGAATTGCTGCATAATAATCGCACAAAATGAAGCAGAGTAGAAAAATCCCAACATTTAGCTATCGTTAACGTTAATCAATCAAAAACAGAAATATTTATTAAAATCCTGATAGATATTTTAGCAATAATTTGTATAAAATCTCGTGCAAAGAACGATTTACAAAAAAGATCTAAACTTACAATTTTACCCTACTCTACTCTAATAAGTTTGAAAATCTACATCTACATTATAATTAGAAATTTTGGAATCATATTCAAAGAAGTTTAAATCTAAAATACTTATATTACTCGTAATATTAAAGATATTTTTACAATCTTTTGATCCCTGATCATTTGGACATTTTACAGTATAATTTATACTTAAAATATACTTTTACTTTCACAACGATATATAAGTTATAAGCCTAAAGTATTTGAAATTTCACAAATACCTACTTAAAAGCTTACTTACATCATCAATTCTAAATTGAATTTTACTTAAATTAACAATACTACTTATATATTAAGTAGGTATGTAACTAGTACTTGTGTATTTTGTAAAATCTCATTAATGTTAGCTTGAGTGATCAAAGTTTCTTACTACTACTATATGTATTTGGTACTTTACCCGTAGAAAATTCTTTAAAAAGATCTTTAATTCAATTAAATATTCATAAAATTCGAGATTTTCGGAGCGTTTTTGTTCCCCCAAGAAAGATAAATAAATATAAAAATAACTGTAAAGCCTACAACTATTACGTAATATGTGCTACCTTATTAATTACCTACTTATAAAGAGAAAGTAATAAGTGAAAGTCTATACTTGTACAGTTAAATCTCTTTATAGGAGAGAAAAAATCTTTCCTTTAAGGGCCCGCGTACGCGACCTAAAGTCTAAATTCTGCCACATGTTATCAAATGGCCTTTTTTGGGGGACTTCGGTCGGAGTAATCTCATTAAGTACTCCACGTAGAGACTTGAAACTTTTTTTATTATGTTCGTAGACACATTTTATACCGAATCCGTCCCTAAAAAAAGGCCATTTGATAACATGTAGCAGAATTTAGACTTTAGGTCGCGTACGCGGACCCTTAACAGTTTGCAGTAATGTGTTCTTTGAGAAATTTTGAATTAAAAAAATGTTAGATACACGAGGATCTGCTAATCTGTACTACCTACCGTTAAAAAGGGTGCCCTTATAGGGAGATTTTACTGTATTATTAGGACTACAACAACTGCAACATTGAAATACCTAGCATATAAACTAGTACCCTACTATTTGTATATTCTATCTATCGAAAATAGAGCAATTTAACCTCATCATTCTATAAAATTATGATTATAGTATTTCTACGTAGTAAAATCAATTTCTGGTAACAAGTAATAATTATAAATAGATTTGATAATCCAATCAAATTGACTACAATAGTACCCTACCCTAGTAGTAGGATAGTATCAAAGTAAATGATTCAATTTATCCCAAATTACCTTCATAAAACAAACAATGATATTTCCTAATAGAAAATCTATTTATCTTAAATACTTTATCTAATTACGGAGGTATATATATAATATCCGAGTTTATGTAGCTTAATTAACTATGTATAAAGGTATACCTAATCCAATTTATTAAAAGTACTTACCCTATTTAAGATAAAACAAACAAGTATTTCTAACTCGAAGTTCGAAGACAATAATTTTGTATAATTTTATCTATTGACATTATCATAGAATTCAATACCCAGCCAGCAGAATTGAGATTCTGAACATTTTGACAATTATTCTATTCTAATTTTATATATGTACAATCGTAGAATACAGTATAGACAATTTCTGTACAATTAAAAGGATTTTTTTATAAAATATAAATTTTTTATATCATGTACTCGTAAATGTAATGGAAAGCAATCGTTTCAGTTTTCGGATATGAGATTTTTCAAAATATTTTTTGGACATTTGGTTTGGTTTACTGAAATTTTTTTGTGGAATGTTCAAATATCACAAGTCCAAAATTTCCAAAATTCTTGAGGGATTTTTAACTTGGTATCTTTTATAGACAGACCATGACTGGTTTTTTTGGCCAATTTTTGAGATTTCTGAGTTTTTTTTATCGGACTCCTTTAGGATTCTGAACTACCAAGTTCTGAGTAGAATTCTGCTGAATTGGTGGATCAATTCGTGGTGGAATTGGTCTTGATGGAGATGGACTTTGTCGATTGAGATTGAGACCTTCATTACTTATATTAGTAGGTACTGGAGAAGATGAACTATTATGTAATGAAGTAGTAGGTGAAGTACCACCAGCTGGTGAAAGTTCATTATCTGAGATTTTCAAAGTTCCAGATGAAGTTGTTGAAGTTACCGAAGAGATTGAAGTTGTTGAAGTTGTACAACTTGATGGATTCAGATGAGTTTGCTGATGACTCGTCGTGAATGAATGAATGAGATTTTTGCATGGTGACCAAAAGGGTACTGATAATGAACTAAAGCCTAACTTGGGACTTGAAGGGACCGAGTTTGATGAAGGTCTTGAATTTGAACCAAGGACAGAAAACCTCCTGGAACTTGATGGAGATTTCCTAAAAATATTTTTAAAATTATTAAAAACCTTAATTTTAACATTTATGGGTCATTTTTAGATTTCAAGACTCAAATTTCGATTCAATTCTAATAAGATACCACTAGGTTGAATATTGTATTTAAAACTTCCGAATAAGCAGAAAATTTCTGATTTTGATAACCAAATTTTGCCTTGATCTAGCATTACCTTGAAAAATCAGGCCTAAAATTTGGGTTTCAGAGTTGAACTGACTAATTGCATTTTAAAAAAAAGTAAGGGTGCATAAGTTAAAATGGTAAGTATACGTATGGTAAGGATATGATAGTCTTTATGTATAGTATCAGTAGTAAAATAGTGTAGTAGTAGTATACGATAAGCTTTAAAGTATCATACCTACTGCTTTATAGAAGCTTTAAATACTTTTAAAGTACTTTCAATTGACCTAAAGGTTAAAAAAAACTCAGAAAATTGGATTAAACCTACAAATGACCCCTTTTTACCATGCTTTTTATTAGAAATAGCTATTAGTTTTTAGCATTAGCTATATACATATTATATTATTCTGTATTACCTATATAAAGAACATTTTTAAAATATTTTTCTTACGGTGTAGATAAAGAAAAGAGTGGATTTTGTCCACTAGAATAAGCTTCCCGGTCCCTTGAGGCTTCTCTCACATGACTGCCGTACCCGTGACCGTATGAGGATCTTCCAGTGTGATTATGATTGATTAAATGACCCAAATTATGATGACTTGATGAGAGGACTCCAGGTGAAGATTCATTGGATTCAACCGAGAGAGAAAGTTGTTCTAAGCTATTAAAGAACTTGGGTGATGGTGGTGAACCAGATGATCCCACCTCTGATTGACTTGACGACTTTTTTCGTCGGCGAAATACCCTTCGACGAGAACTTGGTTCTAAAAAAATGAAAAAAATAATCAATATTATTTCTATATGTGTAATATACAGCTGTAAACCGCATTTTAATCATGAAACTCTTGATCTCCCCACTGATATATGGAAATTACATTTTGAGGTGAATGCTACTACAAATTAGATAAGTTTTTCTAGATTTCAAGATATGCCTGCCTAAATACTACTATACTATGTATCAGACAAGTAAACTTTCACAAATGTTCCAAAAAAGTTTTCAAATTACTATTCTTATTGGCTGAATGGCGGTTTCAATATCATTTAGTACGAAAAAAACCTACTTTTCTGTGGATCCTATAGAATAATTTGAGACTTTTTGAGAATATTCTGGCAATTCTGATCATAACTTTAGTAAGTACCTACCTATTTATGATTTCTATATTAAAATAATCAGATTTTATATCGAAATCAAATCGAAATCGCTTATATTTTAGGCTCAAAATTATCAGATTTGTCAACAAAAATCATATTTCAAAGATTGTAAAATTTTCTAATGCTCTTTTTGTATGTAGTTCAGAATAGTAGTGCAAAGTTATTTACATGAAATTGAAGTTGAGTTATCTGAAAAATAAAAAGTTTGCAAGTTTTCGACCAAATTTTGGTCCTTTGGATTATTATTTTGTAATTTTAGGAAATATTCTGCAAAAATTCTTGATAATTTGAGAAAAATACCTACCTAACTACGACTACCTACCTATATATTAGTTAAAAATGGTGAAAATTTTTGAAGCATTTTGAAAATTTGTTTCAAAAAAATCTATTTTTTTAAGAAATCACAATTTATATTAGATAATTATGAACCTTTGCTTGTGTTAGGCATTAGTAAGGGTACTTTTCTGCAAAAAAAAGCTCTGGAAATCAATTTATTTTATTTTAGATTTGTGGTAATTGTCTAGAACATCGACCTTATTCAATTTAGCAGAAAAACTTTTTTTTTCGGGTAAAAAAAAGTAAAATGTAATTTACCCATGGCATACTAATAAAATACAAATATGTATTAGTATAAACTCCTATATACCTTACTCGGGAATTTCTAATCTATTTCAAGGCTCTTTCTCTCTTACCATTTATTTACAGTAGTCTATACATTACTACATGGTAATAAAACTATAGAACCCTTAATATTACGAGTATTTCAACTACCTACTACAAAAACCAATAGTAAGGTATTAGATCCTCCTGAAATCTGAAATAATATGATAATTTAAAATATTCAGACAACAAAATTTACTCAACCAAAAATCCTGCCTAAACCATATACATAACTAATAACTACATATTTCTTTGCACAATTAATGAGCTGACTTTCCTATCCTTCTCGCCTCAATTAATTTATATTTGACTTGCTCTACATCCACACATTTACATTGTACATTTATCAGACACTTATCCTATCCTATTTAGCTCGTATTTCAACAACTTAAACTGGCCAAAAAAAGAACAATTTTAGACAAGTTTTACAAAAAATATCCATCAAATTGTCATTAAAATTGCCGAAAAATTAGACAAAAACCAATAGATAGACACTAATTATAGATACTTTAAAAAGTAATTTAGAAGATTTTGAAGATTTTTGGTTAAAATCTGTGTGTATCTCATATTTGGTCCATAAAAGCTTAAAAATGTTAATTTTTGACCAAATTTATAAAATTTTGCAGGATTTCTCACCTACTTAATGTAGGTACTTGTAATAAGGATCATTTGGTTTGGTATTAGGTATATTCATCTACCTAATATCTGTACTATATTTGTTTTGAAATCAGCTTTCTCTATATATTTATATGGAGAAAGCATTTTTTTCAAATTTTATGAATTTACTACTACTGATTCTTGACTTGCTTTCTCTGTCTAGATCCTAGCCAAACTAGATTATATTTGTAAATATAATATGTTATATCCTACCAGGTACTTGTAAAGAATCGAAAGATATTTCAGGATTATAAATTATTTTCAAAATCTGCAAATAAAATATGAATTTGAAAAGTTCAACTTCAAAAACTTCAAATCATACGAGATACGCATAGGATAGTACTCGTAGTATCAGTAGTATCAGTATTCGAGGCAAAACTGAAAAATTGAGTAGGAAGATCATAAATATTTGAAGGTTAAATTCAGAGCAAGTCATTAATTAGTCCTTAGCTCTCATGAAAGTACCTTTATGAATATTAAAAATGATTTATATCCACCATATTATTTGACTATTCACTATCATGGAAATATCCAAAAACCCGTGGGAATTGTAAAAATTTGGAAAATTCAGCATCCCATTACGATACCTATATTCGTACATTTGGTAATTAAAAATTGCTAAAAAAACCTTCAAATTTTACCTGTCTATCTTATCCTAATGAATCTTACACAAATTTTGACCAAATTTTGCACAAACAATTGACTAAAATTCTCGATTTTTGATCAATTTTTTGAAAATTTCTCTACTTTCTCTATTTTCTCTCTAAATTTCTCTACTTGAAATTTTTGCGAGAGAAATGATCTTTTAGAATTGGTGTTTTTGTCGATTTTAGAGTTTAAAAATGCGAGCTAATTTTGTGTTATTTAATAATGTTTATGCTCGTGTGCTTAGGCAATTCATCATGATTACGATCATTAAATAAAAATATGAAAAATGATGTAATATCGGTACTATAATGTAGTAATATTCATATCAGTCATCATTATACGGATATTTAAAATTTTGATATCTGTAGTAAGTTTAAAGGTTTGGGTTAATTAATTCAGATTAAAAGAGCATCCCTGAATAATTTTATTAAAATTTGAAATTTCTCGATATTTGCGGTTTAAACTAAACTTTTTCTTTCTTTTGTGATCGTATCTCTACGAGTATAATCTATCTACATATGTATTGTACTATCTACATAAAGTTAGAACATGCATGAACTTCCCAAAATCCATGATCTGGTATGAACTGTCTCTCAGATGAATTGTTTTTGCGGTTTTACAACCAATAATTGATAAAATTTCAAGATTATTTTGTACTAGACTGGATAATATAACCTTTGAAGTTTGAATACAAACTTGGATCTTTACAGGCTCTGATCTTGAGTAGATCTCTAACTACAATACAATAGTTTTTAAGTTTTTTATCAATTCATGACCTATTCAGTTAATTCAGTCTTGCAAAAGCTTTTTTTACCTCAATTTTACAAATAAATTACCTTAAAAAGACAAAAAACCTGAAATTTGAACTTTTCCTAATTGATAAGACCTACTTAACCATGTTTTCTATTTTCTAAAACTCTTTATTAAATTTTTAATTATCTTAATTAAGATTATAATTAGTTATTTACCAGGAGATGAAGAAGTTGAGAAAAGAATTTGACCCATTTTGCATTCATGTAAGAGGAAATCAATGCAGGCTCGGTGTGCATTGATGTTGCAATTCCTGCACTTGAAACCCTGTCTGATGATCCCCCACAGCTAATCAAAAGAAATGAATTAGTAAATAAAACCACACGAGCAGAAATCATAATAAAAGTTCATCCTCTGATTCTAAGAAATTGATAAGTCTTTGAAATTAGGACGACTTTTTTGAACTAGAGTTTTGACAACCGATTTTGTATAATTAAAACCTATCTATAATACCAATATACATACTTATTGCATTGTTTTTAAAACAATGTAATAAAGTGTCTAAAGTCTAAAGTAAAGTACCCTACCTATGTAAAATTGTTATAAAAGTTAGAATTGGCAAAATTGCTAATTAGGTTCAATATGTCAAACTTGATCTTTTTGAAAATTGAAACTTAAATTAGTTACTCATGATGACATTTAAGAACTTTTCATCAAATTATTCAACGAGTATACAATAATGCATTCAAGTTATTTTTCAAGGTCAATAAATTGACCTTTTGCATTCACAATTTGGTATATTTTTAGAACTTTAATTAAGTTTTATATAGCCACTTCTAGAAGAAAAACCATTTTGAATTGCATTATTTCATTTGATTGATTTTAACTTAAAATCAAGCCTGAAAACTGCTTCAATTTTTTATAAAAAAGTTCTTTTTACAAAGGTTTCCCAATTTTAGGCGAGTTAAAAATTTCTTTGAATTAGTACTTACTAATGGTACATTTAGCTAATCTTAATTGTGTAAATTGGGACTACTACTACCTATAACCTATATAATAAGTACCCTTTAAGTTTGAATATTAGGATATATGTAATTATTTTTTATAATATAGGTATAGGTACTGATATCATTTAATTAAATCTCTATTTTGTACAGCTTATTATAGTGTAATAAATCCTTGGGAAATTTCTTTTCTTACCAGACCAGAGCAGTGAACACAGAATGTTGGTTTAAAGTAAGTTGTCTCGATGAAATTATGTCGACTTCCAGCAAGAAATAAATATTTTTCCATTTCCGTTTTTGAGATCATTCCATCCCTACATTGAGATTATAAAAATGTAAAAATTTTCATATAAATTTATGCATATAAAATTCGGGTACACTTGATCAAATTAAGAAAGTCAAAAGATAAAAAAATGGCTCCCTATTTTGGTCTAAAATTAAACCTTTACCCTTGTATGAAATTAACCCAAATTTTTATTAAATCCTAATCTAATCTAACCTAACTAAACATAAATTTTCCGAAATTTTTATTACATCTAAACCTAACCTAACTTAATCTCAAATACTACAGATAGATATGTATACTAATACTGATTTTTGAAAAAATATTTTGATTTATGACACATTGACAAGGGACAATATATAGGTAGGATACTTATAAATATAAATCAAGTATGTTTGTATCTGCCATTGTAGGAAAAAAATAATTGAGAGTGTTCAGAGTGTGAAATATGCAAACTTTGACTAGATTAAAATTCTTTAATTCTCATTTATATTTCTTCTAAACATTTCTAGAAGAAATTCTTGGGATTATCTTTTCCTCGCTTTTTAATACAATAGTATAGAATACATACTCACATAGTGACTAGTATAGTATTATACCTACTTATATTAAAAGACATCTTTGAAATCTACACAATCTGTAGAATGTGAATGTGAAATGCAGAAATTATAATGAATTAATAATCATAAAGGATAAGTATTCGTACTACTAGAGCTGAGGTAGATTAGAGATAATTTGAAATCTTTCAAACTATCCTCTTATCCTGTTTTCGTATGAACACAAATTTCAGGCCAAAATAACAACAGGGTAAGCCTATAATAAGCAGTCCTTTAAAAAAATCTCAATTTTCCCAAATCTATCTAGGTATATCCGATTCTACGACAACTGACCGAAAACACGACTGACCGAAAAAAATAAATTTGGCGACAACTGACCGAAAACACGACTGACCGAAAACACGACTGGCCGAAAAGACGACTGA
>JAQIXA010000774.1:0-34592 GCA_034699045.1 Nanhermannia cf. coronata Gr-Ori-00579
TTTGGCATATGATCATCATCACCAGTTCCATCAGGTTGTTGCCATCCAGGTGTTGTTGGGAACATTGTTGTGTTAGCTTGAGGATGATGATACTGAGGTCTGGGTGTAGTCCATACTGGTGGTGGTGCATCTACAATGTATTGAGTGTAATCTTGATCTTCAGGTGAAACATTTGTTACTGGACCAATTGCTCTTACAGTAACTAAAATATTTGGATAAATCATTAAATTTGTATCTTTATAATCATCAATAAATACAAAGATATACTTGTAGATGAAGCAGCTCTTCCGAGACCATTGTAAGCCTGGCATGTATAAGGTCCTAGATCTCTTAAACTGACTAATCTTAAAAGAAGTGAGAAATCTCTCAATTGCTCATATCTCTCTGAACTGAAGGGTAGCATTCGATTGCCCTGCCACCAAGTTACTGAAGGTCGTGGCCAACCCACAGCAAAGCATCTTAAACTAGCTGAAGTTCCAAGTGAGACAATTATATTCGGTTCTGCTTCTACGACCTGTCAAAATTTCAAATTTGGATTTTGATTTAGAAATTCTACCTGACTTGACTAATCTTGTTAACAATTTCGATTATTTTAATATATAAGTTGATATAGATATACCTCTGCCTCAGCTGGTACAGGCTCTGTAAATTAGCAAAATTTTGTTTAAATACCTATATATTATTTAAATTCAAGTGTCCAAATTACCTGTCACATTTAGAGAACAATCCTGAGTGGCTGGTGGACCAACTCCATTTTCAGCTATACAAAAAGACATTTATTAAATCTATAGACCTATTCGAAATTCTAAATCTTATTACATATGTATAACATTATTCAAAGTAGATAGGGTACTTACCTACACAAGTGTAAACACCTTGATCAGCCTTATGTACTCCGATTATCTGCAAAGTGCCATCGGGTAGCATTCTAAATCGGCCTGTTTCTCCCGTAATCTTTACACATAGGTTAAAATGAGACATAATCAGAGGCATATATGTAGAGTACCTACTTATAGTAGATAGGTAGGGTACATGACATGATAAAAAGAAGCAGATCACGTAGAGGATTTATATATTATTTAAGCATGAGAGATAGTGAAAAGTAGTTTTAAATAATAAATGGTTGTTGTACATGCTGTTCGCCTTTTCTCCATGAGATATGTGGGTCTGGTCTACCCTTAGCCAAACACTCCAGAGAGACGAGAGTTCCTTCTTTGGCTTCCAGCTCGGTTTGCCCGCCTATTATTTCCGGTGGAGACCCTTAACCCATCAAAAAAAAAGATACTTCAGTATCTTACTAATCTTAAGTATTACTTATTCTTTAGTTTAGTATTACAAGGTATACTGATATAAAGAAAAGCTGGAGAAAATAATGTAATGATTTACCGTCTTGTGGGGCAATTTGGGATTGATCTCTAATAGGAACCACACAACTCGTGCCGCATCCATTAAAACAACATTTCGAGTCTGCTGAGCAATTGGCATCATTTTGACATTGTTGTTCACAAATACCCGTAGTTCGACTTGGACTCATTGGTGGACAACTGCCAGGTTTATTCACTATTGAACAAAAAAAACACAATTTAAAGAGAAAAGGTTATTGACATGCTTCTACCTCTTCGACAAATTGCTCTGATATGTTGACCACCGAAAACTTCGACTGAACAAAGACTTCCTTCAGGGCATTCTGAGAAATTCATAAAAATCCTCAGTTTAAGTACCTAGTTTAGGATAAGTTTAGAATAATTATGGACAAGTACCTAGAGTCTTGCATGGATCTTTACATTCGCAGGAACAGTCTCGAGATTCCTCAAATCCATATGGACATTTAGTTCGATCACAATCGCAAACCTCATTTTCACCTGCATCTAACAAACCCAAAAACAAATATTTAGGTAAATGCAAAAATTTCTCAAAATTTGACATACCTGACCCTCCACAACTACTACGGCATTCTTCGCTTGTACTGAATCTATTACCATTTCCTAAACATCCACCCTAAAATTGAAAATTTCGTTAAAAAATTGTCAAAGAATCTAAATTTCTAATAGGCAATAGTAGATGTGTAACTAACATAGTTGAATTTTCTGCACTCAATTCCATCAAAAAAGAATTTTTCAATTCGAGCCCGACAAGGTCCTATATCCGGGGGTGAGTGACATACATCTAATGATAATATAAGAATAAAATAATTCAGCATTTTTCAGTGACAGACAGTGACATTTTTGAAAAAGCTAAATTACCTTCATCTCGAGTTCTAAAAACACACTGTAAGAATCATAAAATGATTAGAAAATGAATATTTAGAGAAATATAATATATTTTTAAAATGAACCTTTCTTTCACAGCTTTCTTCAGAAGTGAAAGAATTTGGATGACCTTGACAAGATCCAGGCCTACATCGAGAAACAGATGTATCAAAAAAGTATGAAGGACCAGATCCACAAGGCTCTGTATCTCGAACAGGATAAGTACAAATGTCTGTTGGATTATAGTAGTAATAAAAATAATTGAGACAATATAAGTAATGTATTTGTAGTAGAGAGAATTAAATTGCAGATTCATCAAAAATTATATGACATTCGAGTCATTGATTTTACCATTAGGATCGTAAGAAATTGTAGTTGTCTCGGGTAATTGAGCAGATTGGGTCGGGTATGAAGAATCGATTGCAGTCGGGATTTCGGGTTGTTGATTTCTTTGACAGCGACTTTGACACTGGGATTGTGAATCAAAACGATTCCCGTTCCCTATATCATATTTTTGAAATTTAAAAATTATTGATCATTCAACTATCGAATCCCAAGAAAAGATACACTTTTGTCAATGAAAAAAAATATCTTACATTGTTATACCCTATACATACCTATGAAAATTAAAATATAAATAATATTGCTTATTTAGGGTAGGGAACTCATTTTTGACAATTTCTTCACATTTCTTAAGAAATCATTTTACTCCAAAATATTGAAAAAACTTAAATAATTTTTGTGCTTTATTTTAGCATCGAAATGAACTTTTGACATGAGTCTTAAGCAAAATATGCAAAAAAAGGACTGTTGCCTATTCTATTCTGATAAAATAGGCAGTAAAATTATTTTAAATTTTATCTCTAAATTTCAATTTCAGTTGTATTTTTGACAAAAGTATAACTTTACTTGGGAAAACTGAGAAATATCAGAAATGAATTGTAACCTTCACATCCTGTAAAAACGAATTGCTTGCAAGAATCTGTTTGATAGTCGTAGTGCCATTGCCAAAATGATCCACTAAAAATCAATTGCGAAATCAAATTTTTAGCAACATTTTAAAATCACTTGTTCAAAATCACAATAATCTCAAGTAGTACATAGGGTAGGGTCTAGGGTATCATATCATGGCCAATTTGTCGAAAAGATACTTTATATTTATAATCCATATAAAAACAAAAATTGTATCTTTTCAACCATGACCATGAGAAAGATAAGAGTGAATTTCTGAATTTTTAATAAAATTTCTCTTTACCTACAAGCTCCCTCAAGTTTAGGTAAGCGACAAATATCTAGAAAAAAAAATTAATTTAATCAAAAAGTTTTCATTTCATAAAGCAAGTTTGTTGGAAAATTGTCCTCGTAGAGTAATTTAGCACTTGCTAAATACTAAATATTAGATCTAGATCCAGATCTTACCATACTGTATATTATGATGTAAGTACTATACTTTAGTTAGTAAATGTAAGAGCGAAATAAAATAAAAACTTTCTCTCAAAAACTGACTTTGAAACTTTTGAGGAAAAGTTTCACCCAAGTGAACTAATCGCAACTGCCTGCAACAACATTTCATTTTTTATCATAATTGATAATATTTGCTTATGATGATTATGAGCCTAACTAATACAATAAGTAAGTTAAATGAAAGTTTAGCTCTAAACATTATGTCAAATTTTAAAAGTTTTTGCTCTTTCCAAATATATTATAGTACCAGTATCAGTCAAGCAACTGACCTTGTGATTGTCCGCATTTTTCCTCGCAATTCTGGATACTATCGAATTTATTGTGAGTTTGACATCCGCCGTGCCTATCAAATAAAATACATATTATATAAAAACTGTTTAGGAAATTATTATTAAAATTTCAAATCTAGGTATTGATTTTTTTCATTAATTTTCCATTGCATATGTACGAGTAAACTTTAGTGTTCTGATTCTGATTCTGATACATATTAATAAAAAGTGGGTTAGGTATACTCTTGTTTACATTATATAAGTTCAAGGCAAGGTACTTGCATAAATAATACGATTATGTACAATTACATAATTGAAAACCTTTTAAATTGACCTTTTGTTTAAACTTATCCTTATCTCATAAATCATAAATGATTCAGTCAATAAGTATGCATGTAAATATGGCATTTAAATTTTAAACTTTTGAATAGTATACCTTTGAGTAACTTATCCTAAATATTTTACAGTTTCAAATTTCAGATATTATCAGATTTACGTGTGTAGTATAAAGGAAATACTTTGTATTTGGAAGTAAATTACGAGTATTAGCCTTATTGAAAATGCATGACTCAAAACATATATCGATACTTTTAACTTTTCCTAAAATTTATTACGCAAGCATAGATATTACTTGCAAATAATTGTATCTTTCAATTAGTAGGTAACGAGTAGATAATCGAAAATCAATGGAAAAAATCCTGGTAATTATTTTTGAAAATTAGGCTATTAACAGTAGCTCTAAATTTGTAGAAAATAATTCTAGCAAAACTCTAATAAATGTATTATTTAATTATCTATAACCTAAATTGCTTGCAAACTCCGGTTCCACTATCATAAAACCATTTGACTTGAGACTCACTCGTACATTGTCTCTGATCCGGGGGTGTAAAGCAATAGGCTGCAAATTTTGAAAAAAATTACACTTTATGTAGGTACCTACATTTTATCTAGAAATTTTTAGCAAAATTTTACAAAATTGTAATTTACCAGTATTAAATTCTTCAGGTTGAGGTTGTGGAGCATAACTATTTTGACATTTACTTTCACAATCATAAATTGTTTGGAAATTATTTGAACTTCCACCACATCCAGAGTATAAAAATGGTCTACATTTTTTCTCATATGAATCAAAGTAATATCTTTCGGTGTAATTTGCACAATCCCCAATAACTGGCCTTTGGAAGCAAGTATTGTCCGATTGTAGAAACGCAGCTTTAAATACATATAATAAACTTTGTTATCCAGTTAAAGCTCAAGATCAGAGTCTCTTACCTGGACATGTTTTATCACATTCTTCTTGAGAATTGAATCGATTGTCATTTCCATCACAATTTGAATAGTAAAAGGGCATGCATTTATTCTCACTCGTGTCGTAATACCTATAAAAAAGATATCTTATTTCAAAAATACTAATATATCAAGTAGGATTAGATACCATTTGGGCAATTTCTCTGAACAAAATCCTGGTTTTCTTGGGAGATAACAAACATCTAAAAATTCATATTTTAAATTGATTTCTTAAAATATACAAGTAGCTAAAAATGACCATACCTCGATTTTTAGCTTGTTCAGTACATCTATAATGACATTCTCGTTCAGTATTGAAATTATTTCCTGATCCTTTACAACCACCGTATGTGAATTTTTCACAACTTTCACTCTCTTTATTGAAAAACCATCTTTCCAAAGTTCCTATATAATAAAATTTAAATTAACACCATGATATACGATTAAAATTTGAAAAATTATTAAAGTACCTTTGCAAGGTCCAGGGATTTTAGGCTGATCACAAGGGTCAATTCGATCTGGCAATAACTAAAAAAAATTTAAGTTTAAATCTTGAAATTTTGCAATGTTTTTAGTATTACGCAATTATTTTGGCATTCTTCTCGGTTATTGAATCTGTTATTATTCCCGAGACATCCTCTATAGCGTTAGATAAAAATTTAAATTAACTTTTTTTGCTCCAAAAAATGCATTATAAAAGTATTAAAAACCTGTATATGAAGGGAACACAGCTTTTTCTTTGTGGATCATAGGACCAAGATGGGAAATATCCTTCACAAGGACCTTGAACAGTTGGTAGAAAGCAAGCATCTATAGATTTTTTAAAAAAATATTAAATATCACTTTTTAAAATGTTATTTTAATGACCTTGTCCTTCTGGCTCCACACAGATCGCTTTACATTCCTCTTGAGTCGAAAATCGATTATTGTTCCCACCTGATCCGCCATACCAGAACCTTGAACAACCCTTTGAAAAATTCCAAAAATGAAAAATTTTGATTCTGACATAAAATTGTATCTTACTCCATATTCCAGGTCAAAGAACCATTTAACTGTCATAATAAGCAATTATAATTAGTTAACTGATATAGGATAATATATAGTTTAAGCACATACCTGTGAAATTCCTAGAAGGTCCTCTCTCTTTATCGAGTCCACAAATATCTCCAGGTTTGAGTGGTACATTCTCACATCCTTCGAATTCTTTACCTTGGGCTTCTCTAGATCCATCAGGGCTAAATAACATATTAATATTTATATTTATATTTTAAATTTTATTTTAGAATTATTCAAATTTTACTAACCAGCATCCCCATTTACTTGCTTCACATCCACACAATCCATTTTCGGGTGCATTTGTCTTTCCATCACTTTTTTAAGATTAATAAATTCATCACTAATAATCAGAATATCAGAATCTTGATATTTTAAAATAAACCTGCAACATCCATGAGCCGATTCTCGACAGCTACAGCCCTTTTTATTCGGTCCTTTGGCAGTAGTTTCTCCATCAAGACTAGTTATTAAACATACATTTTGATATTTTTTTGATTAAATTAACAACTTCCAACTTACCAACAACCGAATTTAAATGTGAAGCAAGAACATCCCTCGAATTTCGGTCCTTTAGCTTCCGTTTTGAGATCTTCACAACAATGTTCGGAACCACACCCTTTCTTATCATCTTCAGGACAGCCTTCATTACTTCGACCTTTAGCTGGTGTAACTGCATCTGGACTAAAATTCACAAAAATAATAAAATTGAATAAAATAAAAGTGAAAAAAATGATCTTGAAAACTTACCAGCAACCCCATTCAGTATTGAGACAGCAGCCTTCTTGATTTGGACTATTTGAATATTGAAGGTTAGTTAAAATTACTTAAATACTTTAAAGGAATTTACCCATGAGCTGGTGCATTTTTATCTCCGTTCTTTTCATCACAGCAGCCAAATTCCGAAGAGACACATTCAGGTGGACAGCTAAAATTCGAAAGAGAAATAAATTTTGTCATTTAGGTACCTATAATAATACTATGTCCCTACAATTTTTTATTGATCATAATGCAAATGCTATATTTGATTTACCCCTCTTGACTTGGTCCTTGTGCTTTTGTTTTTTTGTCCGAATTACAGCAGCCGAATTCAGAATCTGAACATGGTAATGAGTCAACATCAGGACAACCTCGATAATAAGGTCCAGCGGCAGCTGTTTTGTTGTCTTTACAGCACTTGAATTGAGTATAAATACATCCACAACCCTCCTTATTGTTTCCTAATGAAAATTATACAATCTTTTGCAAATATTTTTCAATTTATCATTTTTACCTTCTTGAACTGTAACATTATCGGGGCAGCATCCGTATAAACTAGTTTTGCAATCTTCCTTAGGACAATTCTTTCCTTTCTTTGATAATTTTCGAGTAACTTTATCATCACAACAGCTAAAGGTAAGAAAATTTTGATATATGTATTCGAAAAATAATGGTATTGAATTTAATGTAGGTAGTTTTGTCTTACCCATAAAGAGATTCCTCACAAGAAGTAGCAGTTTTACAGCCGAATCCAAAGGGACCCTTAGCCACACTCCGACCATTTGGACAACAACCAAATTCAGTTGTAGAACAATCAATTTCTTCCTTTGGTTTACATTTCTTAATTTTTTCAGTTGTAGTTGTTTCCATTTCAGTTGTGCTGGCCATTTCTGTCGTTTCTTCAATGATCTGATCTCCACTACCACTTCCACTGCTTTCATCATCCATGCCTGAACTTTCACCTGAACTTTCTTCACTTGAAATGATTTTATCTCCTGATCCTGAAGACATTTCTCCATCCATTATAGGGTCCCCTGATTCTCCCGAAGCATCATCTTCTACAGCTGGTCCAGAACCACTTTCAGTTTCTTCGATTGGTTTCATAGTTGTGGTTTCCATTTCTTCACGATCACCTGAAGTTCCCTCATCATCACCTGATCCAGAACCTGAGCCAGATCCACTACCTGACATATCATCCATATCATCATCACCAGAGCCATCATTCTCAGACATCATTTCATCAGCTTCTCTTTTTCTTCTTCGTTTACGTTTTTCTTCAGCAGGTGCTTCAGTCTCAGCTTCAGCTGGAACTTCAGCATCATCAGTCTTGTTCTCTCCATCAGATATTTCTGAATCACCGGAACCAGATCCTGATCCAGAACCTGAACCGTCGTCCATCATATCTCCACTACCACTTCCGTCCCCTGAAGCATTATCTTCTGAAGCGGATGTTGTGGTTTCAATAGGTGAATCACCAGAAGCTAATCCACCATCATCACTTTCATCTCCTGAACCTGAACCAGATTCCATACCAGATCCAGATGAATCACCTGAACCAGATGCATCATCAATTATTTCACTCGGTGAATCCATATCCTGTATTAGAAAAATTAAATTCATAATTTAAAAAAAAAGTAAATTGGTTCCAAAACCCACACAAAGTTTTTCTAACCTAATTTTGATTTATTTTATTTTATATTATTTAGATGAGTTAAAAGCTTTATGTTGCTTAGGTGGACCGTATATATGAATCCTACCTATTTCTATATTGCCATAATGTACCTACCATAAGAATGAGTTTATTCTATTTACCCCAGAACCAGAACTTTCCCCAGACATTTCTCCAGAACCAGACATACTACTATCATCCATATCTCCAGAACCCGATGCTGAAGCTTCAACTTCTTCTTCCTCAATCGGATCTTCTTCATAGTCAAATTCACATTCAACTAATTCAGCACCTTCTTCGTCCAACTCGGGTGTTGTTGCTTCAGGGGAAAGTGTTGTTATTTGGTCTAAAATTTTTTTTAAAATATTTAAATTAGATACATACTTCATACTATGTATGCAATAATTCCAAAAGCATTTTAGGTTAAATAACCTTCAGTGCACTCAACATCTTTATTGCAATCCTCGCTTGAAAACTCAATGGAATCCTCTTTACATTCTTTCAATTCTGCAGTTTGGTTTCCTAACATACAAAGTACAGTTCGATTTCTCATTCCACCACCACATTCCTTGGAAAAAATGCGTATTTTAGAAAATTAAAATCATACTACCATGCTATTAGGACTATGAGTATCCTACATAAGAGTTTGAACAGTATTGTATTGATAAGTACTTACTTTTGTACACTAAAAAATAGATAAAAATGTACAAAAATTAAATTAAATTCCATTTAATATGCAAATACTATTATCTAACCATAGACCAAGGACCAACAAACCAATTTCCCTCACATACAGTTCCAGTACAAGGTTCTTCCTCAGAATATTTCTTGTCTTCGTCACAATTTGAATCGGCAACTTTTTCGAATCCATTTTCATTCAAGGATACACAAAAAACATCTCGAGTTCGAATTCCTTCACCACATTTTGAGCTACACTATATACGTATAAGGGTTACAAAATGTAAAAATAAAAATATGCTAATTCAATCTTTTATTTTGCCATTTCACCCACACTTTCTATAACCTCTTTAAAAAAAACCCTTTAAAATACTATATCTGTATTCTTTGTGTGGGCGTACTTTTAAACAAGTTTTGTAACTTTATTTTCAAAGGATTTTTTTTCCTCACCTCAGACCATTGTACCTAGAGAAAGGGTTTAAAAAATACTATTTGAAACTATTCTTGAAAGCTTTTTAAAAGTACATGACTTACGGCTATCCAGGCATATTTGCAGGCTACTGGCTCACAATCCCTCGTTGTGTTCGGCTTTCTATATTCGTGGCATCCTTAAAAAATTCAAAATTCTTGTGAACTATAAAGATTACTTAAAGTTTTAATGCCTTAAAGGTCATAGTCTGATCAGAACTAATATTTGATCTATACTATGAGTGGGTCAATTTTAACTTTTTTTGATAAAGTTTGAGTAAGATACTTGAGGAAATTTTTTTTACCATCATCTAATTGTCCGGATTTTGTGACGCAATGAACCTGCCTTGATTCTTTAGTACTTCCACAATTTTCTTTGTCTGCACAACTTGACCATGGGCCAACTTAAAAATCCATGTTATTTAATCAATTACAAATAAAATTAAAGTTAAATTAACAGGTACCTATCCAATCGACCCCTTCACATGGATGGATTTCGCAATCCTCATTTGTGTCTGGTTTTGGCTGTGAACATTCATCATCGGGCATTATATCCACTTTACCTTTCTTGTCCTTTTTATAACATTGAACTTTTCTTTCTTTAATTCCAGGCCCACACAATTTTGAACACTGATAATTGATACAGATTAGTAGAAGTTAGAAATCATAATCATAAGTTCATTTTTGAGAGTTAATTGTCCTTACAGGTTTCCATTTGCCGATATACCATAGTGGGCAATTTTCAATTTTGCAAGGTTGTGATCGAATTGGCATAGGTCCTGAATTCTCAAGACAAATTGAATCATTTGCTACTGTACTTACACCTCGAACAGTTTGCTGACAATAGACTTGCCGTAATTGAGTTCCATTCTGAGAACAATCACATTTTTCCCAATTTCCCACATGCCATCTTGATACATATTAGGTATGAGAGAAAAATTAGTTTTATTTTAGCCATTAATAAAAGCTTTATTGCTTTAATTAATTAAATTTTGTTCTACCCTATAGGACAAGGATTCTTGTTACAAGGTTGTTCTTCATTAGGTTTGTAAGCCATGTCACAAAGTTGGTCTTCAACTTCGGTATAGTCACTTGTTCTACAGGAAATTGAATTAAAAATTTATTTCAAGATATTTCTATCTAAACGATACAAGAAAGGCATATATTTTCTTCAGAAATTGTTTAACCCTACTATCCGTATAGAAGAGGACTTTTCGAAATTTTGAGAAAAGTATCTATTTGCTCGTATAAGTATTTATTTTATTTTACTAACTTTGCACAATAAACCCTCCTAGTTTGCACTCCACCACCACATTCCTTTTATAAATAAATAAAATTTTCAAGTCTAAATGTATCCTAACCTAAATTAGTAGATTTAGGTATAATAAGTATGTATTAAACTAACTGCAGAACAAGATCCAAAATTGTCAGGTATCCATGCATAATTACTCGTTTCAGTCACTACAACCCCCCGAGGTATCGAGTACTCGTATAAAATTCCAGGGTTGGATTCTTGATATAGAACCTAGACAAAATTTTGTACTAAATTATCCATCAAGGGCATGGTTTAACTATAGGTAAAACAATGGTAATAAATTTTTAAAGGGACAATTTCATACTGAAATGTAAAGTGCTTCTGTAATCGGTCCCAGACATCTAATTGACTCAGGTGCAAAGAAACTATGAGGTTTTCGCTCGTAATGAAAGATTGTTCCAGCAAATGCAAGTTCACGGGGAAAGTCTGCAAAATTTTACAAAAAATCCTTCGAATTTTAGAATTTAGAGCTTTTCGAATCAATTTCCCAACCTATTCGCCAATTTCCATTAAGATAGTAATGACTTGTCAAATTCCTGATTGCTGTATAAGTATAGAGAAATTATGAATAAAAAATGAGATTTAACAATTTTTTTAAAGGATTACCTAGATAATTATTTGATGCTTTAACTTCTTTAATAGCTATATTGGTTGCCCCAGCCGGAATGAGTAGAGCATCTACGTATCCTACTTGTAAGTTGTTGAGATCGAAAATCCCAGATATAGTCTACAAAAATGTATAAAAATACCAGTTTTTGGATAAATTTTGGACAATTTTTTGCAATTATTACTTGACAATTTGTTCCATCACCACCGCATACACGGCATTTATCTTCTTTCGCATAAGAACCGAGGATTAGGTCGCAGCCTACGGGCTAAAAAATCAAATATTTATTATGTATTCCTACTTGTAAATACGAGTACTTGTGGCTTATCAAAATCAAAATACAGAATTTTAGTTAACTACTTACTATACATTCACCATCAACCTGTAAAAAAATTGAGCAAAGGCATAAGTTATAAGTAATCTAGACTTTAGAATTGATAAAATTTTATTGTAATTTTAATATGTTTACGCATATATTGTGTTCTTCGTCAGAGCATCTGGTTCCATCAATGACTTTCCTTTTATTGTAAAAATATAGCATCAAAAAATTTACAATTTTTTTTTATTATTATTATTCTAATTTAACCTCTTGTGTCGATAGTAGAATCTTTCCCCTCGAGGCATACAGTTTAGTTCACATTTATTCGGAGCTTTAAAGAAAAATTCCAAAGTTTTTTGCGAATTTCTTTTAGAATTTTCTTAAGAAATATCCCTATAAGCTTACCTTTTGTATAAGGGATCCATCTAAATTTATTCAAAATAAGTTATAAATATGCAAATTATCCTATTTACTACAAACACTACAAGATCTTTAATGTCTCATTTTAAATCATAAAATCAATTTTAATTCATTTTTCCTAGTTCATAAATCGTACTACAAACGCAAACTAACTATTGATGTAGGACTATACTGTATTACTGGTACTCCGTATTATTATTATTACTATAACAGATTTTAATAAACTTACTCGTAGTAACGACCTTCAAAAGGAACTCCATCAAAGGCTTGGCATTGTTCAGATCTAAAGTCTAAACCATCAGGACAGTCCTATAAAAATTTGGTTTATAGTATTATAGTAGGGACTATAATATCCATAATATCCATACTAGTATGAACTATCCATACTAGTACATATATCCATACTAGTACATATATGCAAATTTTCAAAAGATTTAACCCTACCCCTACCACATCAAAGTAACCGACAGCGAGAAAATGTTCAAAAGTATCTTTTTAGTTTTTGCAATTGAATTTTGACATTTTTAGCTTAGGATTAGCATTAGTTTTAAAAAGTTATGTAGGTATATGAATTTGAAAAAAAAGTTCTCAAAATTTTGTTAAAATGAACTCTTTTCAAGTAAAAATCTCTCAAAATAGGATAATCCAATTGGACCATTAATATTAACTAGGGAATAAATATTTATTTATATTACCTGAATATTGCATGAGAAATAACGACTTGAAGGACCAGAACAAGCACTACATAAATTCAAATAATAATAGGTTAGGTATATCACTAATTAACTCTTGTGTAAGTGAAATTTAAGGGCCCTTTAAATTCATAAAAAAACATAATTTATGTCATTATTATTGCATAATAAATAATACTTTTCACTCTGACAGCTTCTAATTTGCTTGGCTACACCACCTCCACAAGATCTCGAACATTCACTCGCTTGTGTCCATTCACCTAATGTATAATTAGCACAATGAAATTTAATTATCAAGATCATAAAAATCATTTAAAAAGTTGAATTTTCTAAGGATTCATGAAATACCCCAAGGGCCTGATTCTGGATCCTCGTTATCTGAGATATATGTATTATAATTTTGCTGATGCCTATGATGCCTTCCCTATAAATACAAATACAAAATTTTAGGGTACCTTAATGTAAAAAGTCAAAAAGTTATAAATTCATTAGTCTAGGAAAGCAAACAAATTAAAGTAATCATATTGAGAATGATTTATTTTGATTCTGGTTATAGAAGCATATTATTGCATTGCAAGCTCTAAAGTTAATAGATATAGTTTATGTAATAATTTCTAATTTTCTTGACTTGTAAACCGAGACGGCTAGACTAGACTTGAGTATTACTTTGGACTTGGTAGGGTATTTGGTTCCTATACCTCTATCTAGTATTACTTGTACTATTAGACTTTAGATACTATGTGAAAATTGTAAAGGTCAGGTTGAGGTTAATAGATTGGAATAAATCTCCGATATTTATTGAACTTTTCTCGCCCAAAAAAGCTCAAAAAGAATAAAAAGTTACAAATTTATGAGTGGAATCAGCCAAAGTGCATTGAAAGTGCTAGAAAGTGCATTGGAATTGGAATTGGAACATTGGATAAGTTTTTTAGTATCTATCTGTAGGTGTAATACTGATACATTGCATTTTAAGTCTAGGTTTTGTTAATTCAATTACTAGAAAGAAATAATATTCTCAAGCCCTTGAAAGATCCAAAGTCTAAAAGCATACTCATTTATTCATTCATATACCTACTAGCCAATAAGAGCTAGTGGGTGTAAAATATTCATACTAGGACTCGGATACATAAATCGAATATTTCAATCAATTGTGTAGAATTTTATCGTTTTACCTAGAATTTAGAAATCTAGAAGTTTCCTATAGATAGACATAGGTGATCATAACATGAAAATACATACAACATTACTAATTCTGATATACATAATATGTAAATGTAAATACTTCTAATATAAGTAAAAGTATTGAAAAAAGTATACATAAGTATTTACATCATTCAATTTGAAGGTGCATGTCGAATCACATAAGTATCCGATTCAGGAAATATTTTTTCTTGCAAATTTTCTAAAGCAAAAATTAATAATTTTGCGATTCAGGTTGCATTTCACCTACCTATTACTTAAATTATGAGTACCTACTTCCTACTTAATAAAATAAAATTTAATCAAAGTTCATATGACTATAATTGATTTTGATTAATTAAAGGTTACCTACCTAAAAGCTTAGCAGATAGATAGATAATTTAAGAGAAATTGGTAGCAATTTGAACAAAATCAAAATAAATCACTTACCTCAATAATAGAGAACAGACAAAGGGAGGTTAAAAGTAAAATTAGATTTGAGAAAAAGTATTGGCTCTTCAGAGTATTTCCCCTGTGCCTGCAAAAATTAAAGTTATATTAAATCAATGAATTCCCGTAAAAGTATCTTATCTTTAGCTATAAATAACTAGATTCATTGTTGGTAGGCTAATAAATAACATTTATAGTTAGTGATGGTTAAAATACTTTAGATTTGACATCAAAAGATACCATATAAAAGATTCGTAGCTCATTCTAGAAATAGAACTACATATATAAATACCTAGCTCATTCGATCAAATATTTCAGGATCTACCTATATCCATCAATTTTAGGCAAAATTTTTAAACTAACATCGGGTCAATGAAGTAGTAGCATTTAAGGATCATTTAAGGATACCTTCAGAAAAATGGGATTTTAGTCAAGATCTTTGAATTTAGAATTTTAGTAGGGTACTTAATACTTTTAATTACTATTTGTATGTAGTATTCAGTAAGTACTATACTATGATATTACATAATGCGGGCTAATCAAAAGTAAGAATTTAATCAATAACACTCGATCAGACATTCCATTCATTTTTCATCGAATCGAATCGAGTGAGTCGAGTATAACAAAACTTTCTTTTCCACATTTTATTCATTCATTCTTGGATATTTATTGACCCATTTCGTTTATGAATTCTCCTATCTAAATTTATATGCCATTATCTTTCTCATGTACCAGTATATTATACAGTCAGTATGTATCTAGTATCTAGTAGGTACCTTATAGTACTTACTGTATAAGTACTACATAGTAAGCTAAAGTCTAAAGTGAAAGACTTATGGGCTGCTGTCTCTATTTGCTATCTCTGTCTGTAGTCTGTAGAATAATTTCAATTCCAAGTATTGTGAATATTTTTTCGCAGATACTTTTACACAGTAGTATACTTATGAGTATGATTTGCAAATATTTTGCAAACTTGATTCAAATTCAAGGACTTTTTGCCCAAAAAATAAAAAAAAATATTTCTTTTGATTCTTTACAGAATTTTTGAAATATCACCTCAATCTATAGAAAAAATCTCAAAAATGTTAAATTATATAAGGAAAAATACGAGAAATTTTGAGGGGTGAATAAAATTGACATTTTGAATCCAAATATTGAATATATAGAGAGATAATCATATGAGCCATCCGCTCTTTAATTTATCTCTTTTATAAATTTCCTGTTTCCTGTTGCTCAAGACATTTCAGATCAAGCTTCTCAAGAAAAATTAACTTATTCAATAACTATTTAGATGAAATAGTTAAATGCTTTGAAAATACTTATAATTTCCTATACTAATACATTTATACAATGTTTCTAACTCCTAATGTACCTTCATAATAATATTAATGTATAAAAGCTTATCTAACTTTAAACTCCAACTTATTACTGAAGTGCTAAGGTACTTACCAGGGGAATTTGAAACACCGGCTCATTTCTTAAATGCCACTTTTTGTACTTAATATAATACTATTTAACTTAACTAATTATGACTTTAATGAACAGATCATAATAATTAGTTAATTGTTTCTTGTATCCTTTGAAATGAATTCGGATTACACTTATAAACTAATGAACACAAATGGTTTTGAAATCTTAACTGATTTGAATTTTTGGACTTTTAGATTTTTCCTAGTTATCTATATATTTTAAAGATTTTAAACTGTAATTGTAAAAAAGTCCCAAAAATAAGAATTCTAGGGAAAATGTGCTTTTTTACACAACAATGAAATAATGGTGTATTGGTGTTGGACAAGTTAAGAGTTAAGACTAACTGATTCAAGTGTGTAAAGGGTCTTTTCTTTTTTGTTACTCACTCGAATGCTGTTATTTTCAATTCTTTGATTCTCTCATTCTCATTTATTTCTTGTGTAAAAGATAAATACTTGTAAGATCTAAATGGGTTGGACAGACGGACGGATGGAGAGGTTGAGGACTTGGTGCATATGCATACTCTATACCTACGTTTTAGGTTGGTACAACTACTTGAGTTAGCAATAGACTTAAGACTTCAGCTATAGGCTTATATGGATATGGATTGCATTGCAAGTATAGTTTTAAAATTTGAGGGATCTTTTTAAAGGCAAAGAAAAAAGTCCCTTAAAAATATTTCTTATTTTTCTTTACCAAACTAATACTCGTATATTCGATGTAATTGTAAGTTGATCGTAACTAGTAATCATCTGAAAGAAGGTTATCTTTTATTTTTTTAAATTCAGACAATACCTGCTTCATTGACCAGGTCATTGAGATTTGGTTTTTTAAGGGACAACTTCTGATACATGCTTAGTAGCTTAATTTTTCAAAATCTGTTCTGGTTCTGATGATAGAGGCAAGAAAGCATAAGTATCCTACATAGTAAAAAATTAGGACATTTATATAAAACAATCGAGAACCTCGAATTGAGATTAAAATTCGATTTCTGAAACTTTTTGGAACAATTTAAGGGTTCGTGGATTTTTCAGAAAAAATATTAAAGCATAGATCAGTACATTAAAAGCAAACTCATTAGTAGTACCTATCTCTATCTATCCTTATTATTGTATAAGTACCTAAATATAAGTCCTAAGTAATGGGTAGGGTTATAATAAGTATGTAATTCTCAAGTCATACTCGTACTCGTATTGTAGAACCGTAGGGTACTTTACCTATTATATCACGAGATCTTTGCCTTTTTCGGCAAAAAGATACACTTTTAAGAGGATAATATTCTAACATAGGATAGTAAAAGAAAATATAAGGGCCCAACCCAGAGTCCCTTATTTATATATTACATACCTACTGAAGGGTATTACATCTAGAAACATAAAATTAAGAACATAGGGTTTTTAAAACAAGCTTAATATTTTTTCTTTCATTCTTGAAATCTCCCATGGAGAAAAATGTTAAGTTTAAGATCCCCCAAAAACAATGAATGGTAATTGATCTTGGTTGTTTATTAGATTAGCTTCTTTGTAAGGTCGCGAAAATGAATGGAATGGAAATGGAAAGAACAAAGATGTCAAATGTGATGATTGTACCCTACTCTATGTTCTGTAGTTGTAATAGGATTATTGTATTTAGTAAAAGTTATTCTCTTTTAAAAGATTTCTAATTTAGTTTAAGCTAGTTTTCAAAGAATTTGAAAGAAAATGACAAGTTAACAAGTGAAGGCTGGGCTGATGTGATTTTCTGAATAATAAGATTCTTTTTTATTAAATTATAAATTAAAAAAGGCATTTATTTAAAGCAAGTATTTACATTATTCGAAAGTTATGTAAAAAAAAATTACAAAAACGAGATCCTCGGATAATTTATATTTGCATAATTATAATGTGATCAACGTTTTGTTTTTGATTAATTGAGAGTTGAAATAACTTAAAATATTCGGTAAGTGCGGGTAAAAATATGTATAAATAAATATTAATATGTATAGTGCGATTTTTGATTAAGGTTAATTAAAATCAAATGGAAGAGAATAAGAATTAATTAATTGTACTTTACTATAATCTAGAGTGAATTAACATAATTTTCTATCTTTTTCCAATCTTTTTGAGAAACACAGTCTGGTCGTTTTAAGTCAGGGTCCTAAAGGTTTATAAAAAAAATATGCTGGTTAAGTTTTTGCTTTTTATTTTATCATATATCAAAAAACTTACAGTCAGTAAAGCAGTCTTGATCAATAAATAATCTTCTGGGTATAATTTTACATCGAGACATAACTTAAAATTTAAAAAAAAATGACAATATAATTAATAATTTTACTTTATATTATAATGATAAAAATGTTATTTTACTTACTCTCATTTCAGTTTGAGAAATTAATGTTGAATATCTAGCAATAAATTGGCCGACCATGGCCTTTTGCTTGACTTCTTTTGACGATTTTTCCTTCGTCGATACAGAACGCCGATCTGATTCTGATTCCTCGGAGTTTAAGTTGGTTCCTCCTAAGAAGGACTGCAGCTGAGTGTTTTTTGGTGACTGTAAGCCGCTTCGAGGGTTTTCTTTTTCTGTAGTTACGTTGTTGTTGTTGCTGCTGCTGTTTGATTTTTGGCTGTTGTCTGTGTGCTTGTTGTGACCTTCTTCTCCTGTCGAGCTTTTTGACAATAATGCCATCATCGCTGCTGATGTTGAGTTTCTTTGACGTTGTTGGAGGTGGGGAATTGGCGATTGCTGCCTTTTTGTTGAGCTGTCCTTAAAAATACGAAAAACTTATCAAAAGTGTTTAATCATAACAACATATTATTTATACCTCGGAATTTTTCTTTCTCTCAAATTCGAAACATTTTTCAATTTTGGTAATACCCGTTTTACGATATTTCTGAAAATTAAAATTAAAATATAATCTTGCATAAATTTAGCTGAAAACAACACAGATATCAGATAATAATATTAGTATATATTCAATATTTTTACCTTAAGCTCTTGTAATCTGTGCTTTAATTCTTTCTCTTTCTCCAAATTTGATATTACTTGAAAATGTTCAGTAGCTGCCAAAACAATTTAAGTTAAATACATATACATATATGAAGCTTTATTTTTTTTATTAATGTTAAATGAATGAATCCTACCTGTACAGAATTGTGCGAAAGGTGTTAAAGATGTAGTTGGTTTTCTTTTCTTTTTGTTAAAAAATTGTGAAACTAATTGATAATCTCGGACAACTCTTTTTCTTCTGACCCTTTCTCTTAAACGATACATATACATGTCAACAATGGCCAATTTCATAGCTGTAAAAAATAGATAGGTAGGTGAATAAGATAAAAGATTACAAGATTTTATATTCTCTTACATATATCTAGTTCATCGTCTTCCTAATTGGGTACAAGGATAAATGAAAAGATAGATTAAACTAATCATTAAACAAAACTATTTTGAATATTTTGAATAGAAAATAGTTTGTTTATATTTTTATGTACAGTAAAAAAGAAAGGACTTACAGGACTAAAAGAAAGTTGTGAAACTAATTTCTCAGCATCATTGTCGAATTCTTTTTCATAGTCATCTAGATGTAATTACCATTTTAAAATTAGATTATTTTGTCATGTCGCCTTGATATAGAGAAAAAAAAGAAAGTATTTAGGTACTTACCTCTTTGAGGCATAAAAGATAAAGTTGTCTAAAGTAGTAAATGTAAAATAAATTTTCAAAGTTCAAAGAATTATACATCAGTAAGGTTAAAAAATTGATCGACTTACAGCTTCTTCTGTTCCGATTTCTGTATTAAAATTATATTGATTATTAAAAGGAAAATTATTTAGTTTGTAGTTTGTATTTACAAATTACTAACCTAATGGTGGTAATTTTGCTGTTAAACTCGGTGACAAAGGCCCATCATCTGTTACAGTATGATCTATTGCTATATTTAATTCAGCCATTTTCAGTCCTTCTTTACTCTTCCAAGTCTCCTTCCCAATGGCTCCTTCAACAAATCTGGCTACATATTCTTCTTTACATTCTTGTGGTGATTTTGTCTCCACATCTTTTGCAATATCCTGCCAATTCCCAAATCCATACTTTTCTATCGAGTCCAACAGACCTATTTTTTGAAATTAAATAAACTAGTTAATACATATACCAATACCAACTAGTTAAATACATAATTGACAAATTATCAAGTTTGAAGTTCTAGATCTGAGCATTTTTACATTCAAAATATGATAGCATATATAGTTAGTGTTTAGTAGTGGTATTAGATGCATTTTTTATCTATTTTTTTGTGAGTACTTATCTAATGTTTATGACCTTATACATATACCTACTCGTTCTTGTGTTTAAATTTTTTTATTGTAATTCGCCTACCTACTTGCTCTCGAGCAGACCACAAAGAATTTAATTTAATTGAGCCAGTGTCAAAATAATGATATTTATGCGTTGTTTTATGAGTTCCACATTCAGCACCGACACTAAAACACTACAACAAAGAGAAATTTAGTCATTAGGTAGGTAAATAAACCAACCAAATCAATCATAAAAATACCAAAATAAAATTAAATAAAACTTACATCACAGCATAGTCTTAATCGATTTGGGCATTCTGAGCATTCGATACCAAGACCAGGTATTTCTTCTTGGCCTGAAATTGAAATGAACAATACATAATTAAATTTATATCCTAAGCTATATTAATATTATAAGGGACCTCTCTTATAACGAACTCATTCTGTCATTCTGTCAAATTAAGGAAAAATGGGACTTATATTATATTATACTAGGACTAAGGCAGTTGACAGTAGGTACATATTCAAGAACTTCTTATTAAAAACGGGCTCTCTCTTTAAAGAACTATCTATTTAGATTCAAATTGAATTTAATTTAAATCCATGAAAGTTTGCCCATACTTATACTTTAACAATAAAACTAAAACAACAAAAAGATGACTTACAACAACAGCAAGATGCTTTCTTCATAATTTCTTGAAACATGGTGGAATTCATCTTGAAAAATCTTGAAAAATCCGTTATCGCATTTACTATAAATATGGACACATTACTAGTCCATCAAATGACAAAATATGTCCATTAAATAGCAAGTTAATTATCAAAAAAACCGTCAAAAATACTCAAAAAACAGTAAAAAACTAAAAACACCCCATCATCAAAATGAACTCGAAATTTTTTTTTGTCTTATCAACACGTAGACAACCGAAAGCGCCATCCATGTAAATTCTCTAACTTTATTCTGTAAAATAAAATTTTCAATATTTTTTTAGGGGAATTAAATTTTTGCCATAACATTTTTTTAGAATTTAGAAGTTTTGCTAATTTTTCATAATTTTGTACAAAATTTTGTAAATCGGAAATTTTGTAAAATTTTCCAAATCATAAGTGATAATAGCAAATTTTTTTCCAAATTCCATCATAAGGAGAAACCGGAAGAAGTGAAGGGATAATATGGAGAACAATAAGCTGAATTTTTGATTCCAATAGTGTTAGAGTATAAATTTTAGTTAAATTCCATTTCCGGCAGGACCAGGAGGACCAGGATCATCTTCATCTTCATCTACACCAAGATTTAAGCAAAGGAGCCAGAATGTTACCTCTGCATAAAGATGGGTCAACATCATTAACATCATGTTCATCAACTGGTATCTTCAATAAATTACAATCCTGGACCCGTCTCATCCTCAATGACCCAAACTCGAGGAATCTATTCTTTTTTCTACTACTCAATTTCACCTTTGCTTTTGTCGAATTATTCTATGGGATCTTCACAAACTCATTAGGACTCATTTCGGATTCATTCCACATGTTTTTTGATTGTACTGGATTATTGGCCGGTTTAGCAGCATCTGTAAGTTTATTTAAAATGAATATCATCTAATGGTTTTCAGAACCTAATTCTAATTCATCTTTTATCTTGTTTCACATCTAGATTATAACTAAATGGAGAGCAAATGACAAGTATTCTTATGGATATGTTAGAGCTGAAGTAATCGGTAAGGGTTTCAAATTTAATCTAATATTTTGTAGAGCTAATGGTAAGAGTAAGTATCATTTCCTATGTACCTATCTGTAGTACAAGTAATAATCGATGATTCTTTATTTTTTAACAGCTGGATTCGTAAATGGATTATTCCTCATATTCATTTCCTTTTTTATATTCTGTGAGGCTGTGGAAAGATTAATGTAAGTAGTAAAAATAAGATCAAGATTATTGTAAATCTGAATATTTACTAATAACTTTTTTTACAGAGAACCACCAGAGGTTAAACATGAACGTCTCTTGCCTGTATCGATAGCTGGATTTCTTGTAAATATTATTGGAATTTTTGTATTTCAACATGGTGGTGCTCTTGGAGGACATGGAGGTTGTAGTCACGGGCATGGTGGACATGGACATAGTCATGGACATAATCACGATCATGGTCACAATCATAAGCACGATTTACATCATACGGATAGTGATCATTCAAATCACAACCACAACCATGTTCACAGTTCCAGTAGTCAAATACATATTCACGTAAGTTGAATAACAATAATTTATAATACCTTATCACATCACTTACCATGATTTATTTTTAATATAATAAAATAATAATAATTTAAAATTTATATTTCAGGATGAACATGAAAATAACAATTCCCAAAGTAAATTGGACTTTATTTTTGATATTATTATATTTTATTGATTCATGCTGTCGTTGTCTGTTTATGAAAAGTTTCTCGTTAATTTTAAACTAATATTTTTAGGATCGCAAATTATGCAAGGGGTATTTCTGCATATTTTAGCTGATACACTTGGTTCTGGTGAGTATTGTTTTATTACAATTATATTTTATTTGCTTTACCTAAATGTAACTAACGCTAAGTATTTCATTTTTTTAGTTGGTGTGATTATATCTGCTATTCTCATGTGGGCATTTGGATGGATGATTGCTGATCCCATATGTTCAATGTTTATTGCTGTGCTTATTTTTATATCAGTACTTTCTTTACTTAAAGGTAAAATACACATTTTAATTCTCATTTTTAAGAACTTACTTTGCCCTTATACATTTACATTATACTGTATACTTATTACTCTTCTCAATTTTACATTGATATATTTTGAATTTATAGGTTCTGTTGTGGTTTTGATGTAAGTTAAAAAATATTTTAAAATCTTTCTCGTTAGAATATTGCCCTTAGAATTTAGACTTATTGCTGTATTCAAACATTTTGATATAGCTAGTGTACATTATATGGAATATAGATCTCTTTAATTTACCTATAGTTTAAGAACCATCAATCAATATTCTTTTTAAAATTTTAGGCAAAGGCAACCCACCGAGCTAGACCATCTTTTGCCTGGTTGTTATAATAAAGTTACGCAACTGGAAGGGGTTTACAGTGTACAAGGTAAAAATATCTACTTAAAAATTATATAAGACAATGAAATGAATGAATGGAATGAATCTAATCTAATCTCTTGTTGCTTGATAAATTTTTTTAGAACCACATTTTTGGACCTTATGTACTGACTTTTTTGTTGGTGCTGTAAAACTTGAAGTCGGAAGAAACGCAGACCCTAGATATTTAGTCAATCAAACTCAAAATATTTTCGCTTCTATTGGAGTTCGACAACTGTATGTGCAATTAGATTACAATCTTACTTAACGTTAATTAATTATCTAGAAAACCAAAGCATTTTTTCTATCCCTTTTAACCTAAATTATCTGCTAAAATTATTAAGTGATTATTATCAAAATTATTAAGTAATTACATTACAATTACTACAAAGCTACATTCAACGACATTATCTTCTAATAGGAAGATATGCAAAATTTCTGATTTTAAAGACAAGGTTAGTTAAGTAAACAATAGGTAGAAATATAAAATGATAAATAAAATCATTGTCAATCTTGTATATGTATTATAATATTTATTTATTTATTTATTTTTTAACGATAATTTAATCAAGAAAATATTACATTACGGATAATAATAATGTTTTAAAACATATACCTACCTTTAATTAATTTTATAATTTATAATTATAAGTGTGTAAGGAAAAATAAACACAAGTATTTTACGAATTCAAAACAAAAATTAATAAGTTAAATAGTAAAAACTGACACAAAACAAAAAGTACTTTAAATTATAATTAATTAAATACATAAATTAGAATTAGGTATTACTTAAAACATTATTTTTTTTAGATATTAATAACAGTTAGTACCTAATTTATGAATATTTCATTTCATAATTGTTGATCCATTACTTCTTTGTGCCCTAAAAATAATGAGAAAGATTATAAGTTTTTAAAAAGTTTTTTTAAAGAAAATTGAGTTAAGGTTAGTAAGTAGAAGTAGAGGTTAGTTTTTTGGCGCAGTAGTGTCATATTCATGCAGGCATGCAGATCGATTTCGATTTCAGTTTCAGACTATTCTTTTTCGAAATAATGAAAGGCAAAGTAATAGTACCAGTGTATAGCAAAATAGGTGATTTCTCTAAAGAAAAGAAAGTTATTTAAGAAATGAAATGATAGTTTAAATAAGCATTAGTTATTCTAGAATCTAGGTATATAAATATATCGCTATGAATTCAGCTCTGAACTGATAAGTCAGATTTTCGCCTCAAAATAGAGGCGAAAATGTTTATTAAAATAAGAGATTAGAAAAGTTAGGCAAAATATTATCAGATTTAAAAAAATTTAAAAAGCATTAACTGAATTGAGATAAAAAAGAATTCTATATTCTAAACTTATACTACAAATCCTTTTTTTTTTGATGTACCTTCTTCCTCTTTTGCTTTTGAGCTGGTTGAATAGCAGAAGAATTATTAGTTATAGCAGTGCTTTGTGACTATATTGGAGAGAAATTAAGAGCATTATTCATTAATAATTATTCCCATTATTATATTATATTGTAGATATTTAGTTAGTATTAAGCATTAATAATAGTTTCTGTCATATCTTTTGAACTTACATCAACGGGTTCTAATATTGCGGATGACTCTATCATCCCATTACCATTAGTTTTTTCTGGCTCTATAATGGAATCTACTAGTTTATTCGAAGGACTTGAAGGAGTTTGTGATGGAAGTGATGTCGATGTGCTTAAAGTTTGAGCCTAGAAAAAATAAGAGAGAGATGCCTTTAATTCTGTTCTAAAGGTTAGGTTAAGTAACTTTAATTGTAAGGGGGAAGTGTCGGTTCGGTAATCGGTACAAGTAAAAAACATTGCTTTGTTAGATTCTGTACTTACCTTTAGCATTAAAATTTCTTTTTCTTTTTGATCCAGCTTAATTTTCCAATTTTGCTCTTCGACTTCAATCGAGTTTTGAAGATTAGACAGCAATTTTTCAGTTTGACCAAGCACTGTTTGAAAATGAATTAATTTTTCTGATTCAGTTTTATAGTGTTCAATCTCAGTTTGTTGATCTTGACATTTTTGAATCCATTTTTGTTCTTGAAATTCATTTAATTTAGTTACTTGATCTGCAAAATCTTCAGTCCATGAAGATTCATTTGAAAGATTAAATGCAGGGAACAGTCTTTGCATTTCTAAACGGTAATCAATATCATCCTTACTACTTTGATTTTGTTGTTGTTGTTGTAGCTGATTTTCATTATTCTTTTCAAGTTGAACAATTTTCTCTTCAATTTCTTTTTTATTGTTAAATAGCTGAGTGTTTAACATCTCGAGTTGTTGAATTTTCATTTCATCAGACCTAAAACAATGAAATAAATTAGGTATGTACATATAGTAAATTAGAATTAAAACTTCTCATAATAAGTATTGGATAATAAGTATTGGAAAAATTATTCTAGTTCTAGATTTACCTTTTCAAATCATTCAACTCCTTTAATTTTTCAGTAAGCTGATCTTTTTCTTTACTAGATTGATTTAAATTTTGAAATTCTTGAACATTTTCATTTATTCGTTTCTTTAATTCATCAATCTCAGCTGTCTTTTCTTTAATGATCTTCAAATCATTTTCTTCTTTTAACTTATGCTCATTCTCTTTACTCAATATTCCCTTTTTAAGGTCTTCAAATTCTTGACATTTTTCTTCAAAATTTTTCAAATTACTTTGCTCTTCCTTTTTATGATCATTTTCTTTATTTGCAACCTGCCTTTTCAATTCTTCAATTTCTTTAGTTTTAGATTCTAGAAGTTTTTGATTATTTAATTTTTCAGCTTCCAATTCTTTCTTAGCTTCATCATTATGTTTATTTCTTTCGTTTAACAAATAGACCTCTCGACTCATCTCGGCTTTAACTATAAAATTTCCAATAAATAAATAAAAATAATAAGAATAAGGCATAAAATAAGAATAACTAGGATAAAATAAAATATATGTAAGCTAGTTACTAGAATCAATATTCGAGCAAGCTTCATCACGAATTTTAATTTCATTAATATAGTGAGCTTCTCGATCTTTGAACTGATTATTCAAAGCGGCCATATCCTCACGCCTTTTTGATTCAATCATTAAATTTTCTTGTAGTGTTCTTGTTTTATTGGTTAACTCTTGATTTGAATTAAATGAAAGTGTTATTTGCTTTTCCATATGTCCCAATTGCGCTTTCAGTGCTTCAACTTCACGTTCTGCCTTCCTACCGTTTTCCAATGCATTTTTAAGATTTATATTTTCGTTTTGAAGTTGCTTCAATGCAATGCTATGCTGTTGCAAATCTAATTTTTATAAAATAGACAAATATTAGAGTTACTTTTAAAGTTCTAGTTCTCGGTTTGGGCAAATCGTTTAATAAAATTATACCTCTTTGAAGGTTTGCTTTCTCTTTATGCTGTAAATTCATGAAATCACTCAATTTTTGGGATTGTTCATCAAAAGACTTCTTAACAGCTGTAGATTTATTCTTTTCAGTGGATAACTCCATTCTTAAATCTTTTAACTTTTGTTGAAGTCCAAGCACTAAAATAGAATAAACATGTTAAAACTAAAATTAATATCTATAAATAATAATAATAGCAAAGCAAATAGTAATCAATGACAGCTACCAGTTCGAGAGTCTTCTTCGTTTAACTTTAAAGAATCTGCCAATTGTTTTTTTAAAGTTGTAACTGCATCTGCTGATTTGGATGCACTAACCCATTCAGAATCTTCCTTGTTTAATAAAATATCAGTTAAATGCTGAATCTCATGTTTAGACAGGTGCAAGCTTGCTATAATTGATTCAAGCTTATCGTAGGTAACTTCCACTTCCTTCTTCTTCTTCTTTGCACTTGGCGATTGTTTATATTGTTGTTGTGGTGGTGGTGCTGGTACGGGTAACGACGATGAATTATCATCAGAAGTTTTTTCATCTGCATCATCTGCCTCAACTGCGTCTAATTGATTTTCAATTGAATCAGTAACATCATCTTTTTCATCGTCTACAATATTTATTAAAAAGAATTAAATCATTAATTAAAACGCCGAGCTTAACAACCAGTCTAGAAAAATATTTTTTTGTCAAAGTCCAAAGTTACCATAATTACAATTACAATTAACTTAATTTTTATATACAGGGTGTTTAAAAATGAAAACAAAAATTTCCAAATTTTCAGCTTAGCACTTTCGAGCTTAAAAAAGGTTTTTAAAGTTAAACTTTTATCGAGATTTTAAGGTCTTTTTTATATATATGTTGACCTTAAGGAATTTTATTACATATATTTTTGGAAAGTTAAAAAAAATCATTGAAAATTTTGAAAAATATTTTGATATTTGACAAAAAATATCATATACCTACCTATATTATTATATTAACGATAATTATTATCGTTAAGTTATGATTACAGCATGAGTACAGTAAGAGTCCTCATAGTGATAACTATAAACGAGGTATAAAACTGCTTTACTATACAACTACCCTACTACTCTCCTCCTTAAAGTTGCTAAAGTCGGGGTTCTGTATAAGCGAGGGAAAGGGTGGACTAACCTAATCCTACTCGTATACTATAACCTAACCCAATCTAACATAATCCAGAAAAGTAGGTGGAGGAATTCTATCTATAGGCCTTGTTTCAGAAGATATTAAAGTACAGATTATTTCAATCAAATGAAATTTTTTTGCGTTTCCAGGAGAGATTTTGTTCCTATAGTATACGGCATGAAGTTGCGTAATTTTTTTTATCGAATTGATACAGCTAGACCCTATACTATGAAGGTTCTTTTATTCCAAGTTTGATTAAAATCAGCCCAAGAGTCTTCAAGTATCTGCTGTTTTGACAGGCAATTGTACAAAATGCCGGACAAAGTTGAATAGTAATATAACGAATGGCAATATGTACTCAATTCCATCACACAATTACAATATATTGAGAGAATTCATACGGATAGAAGTAGACATAGGACAAGACCAATAATGGATTTATAAATTTAATTTTATACTATATTTTACATTAATAAAAAATTTACCTGCCACTGTTTGATAAAAAAAACAAATTATTAAAATTCTTGAAATAAATTCATTTGTGATTAGTTATTAGAGAGAAATATTTTATCTCGGATTATAATGCTACAGCTAAACTACTTGTATATTATGTACATACCTGTTCTTGCTTTGTTTCCTTCGTCCATTAATTCATGTACATCCTTATAAGAAGTAACAGCCAATTTTGAAAGATCTTCGACATACGGTCTTGAAAAAATTTAAATTGTTAACATTTTTGTTATTAAATATAATCTATTACTAGTAATATAATATCACAATGGTAATTTATCATAATTAAGTTTGTCTTCATCTTGAATTTTAAAATAATTTGATTTGTAAGATTGTTTATTATAGCATAATAAGAAGTTTTATAGATACGAGAATACCTTAGGTACTACTAATAAGTAGATACTTTTCTATTGCAAATTAGTAGGGTACATAAATATATGTAGGTATTAGTATATTGTATTGATATAAGTCTAAAAATCGAGTAACATCAAAATATTAAATCAAAAAATATTGTACAGTTTTTCGAAAATAACATCGATCTCTCACTCTCGCTCAGGGTAATTTAACTACTATGGTTCCCTGTTTAAGAGAGGGTAGTCCCATAACTCAAAGAATTTCAAAATTCGACTTTTTTGAAGATTTTTTTATAAAAGTCCGGATTCCATGTCAACTCGACAAAGTCAACTTGCCTAGACACATTACTTTGTCGAGATTGTACATTGGCGAGATTGTGCTTTGCTTATATGGCAATATCATGTGTTCGTAACTACCAGCGGTTATTTTTTCCATATTTTTTGCATTTATTTTCCTTTTTTTTATCCATCATTTTTGACTTTTTAGGTGTACAATTCAATTGGACAAAATTTTAATTTTTGTCTAAATTGTTAGCAAAGTTTAAATTGCAGTATTTCATGTACAAGTGATCAAATAAATTTTAAAAATTTATGCTTCTTTGACTGTCTAGCCTTGTTTCTTCGTATAAAGTATGTATTATGTAATGCTCATTTTTTAACATTAAATATAGGAAATGTAAAGCTATGTTGTTGTAATCTAAACTTTTAAATTTTAACAAAAAATTTATTGCTTAATATCACGATTTCTTTATGATCCTTAAAATCAAAGGCTTTTAAAAAAATTTAAAAATTTATGAAGTAGTCTTATTTAAGTTACAATTATTACTAATATATGATATCAATTAGACTATTGAGTTTTAGTGAACTACTTAGAATTATATAACATAAAGATTTATATTGGTTTTATGGAGGTAGTTTAAAATTTTTATGTTTACACTACCTAAATACCTATACAACAAATTAGGTTAAATTAAAATTTTTAATTTTAAAGAATGGACACATCAAATTCCTTAATCATTTTCACATTACAGTATATTCAGCAAGCATATAATTATAATATTTATAAAAATTTTGAACAAAGTTGTGATTTCTTAATTGGGACAGGTGATCCTTTTAACAATATTCCTGAAATACCAAAATTTTTATACCCCATGCTTACACAAAATATCAAATCATATTATTTTATCAGTTTTTCTACAATTGGTTTGAAATATAATTATACTGATCAATACGATGTACACAAGTATAGCTTTCAATGTTTAGTGAATTTTTTAGATTTTCAAAATTTTCAAAAATATGGACAGTTGTTTCTAGAACCTGGTCTTTTATCCCTAGTAAGAAGAGATGAAAATTATTTTATTTTGTTATCAAGTAAGAAATATTTCAATAAAATTTTGTCATCAAATTTTTATATGAAAATAAAATTTAGAATTATTTTGGATATAAATTCTCGTAAGTTTTTCAAAATCCTTTGGATTTTTTTAAATAAAAAAATTACTTAAAATTAAACTCTCCTCTTTTTGAATTTTTTTCACCTTATTCGACTTTCATTCTTTAAAGAATGTAAAAGAAGGTAAAAACATAAATATGTTTTTACCTCTAATTGAGTTTAAAGACCCCGTAAATAATAAAATTCACCCCATTAAGCAGATAAAAATACAGATAAATGATACAGGAGAAAAAGAGTCGAAAAAGGAGGATTTTTTTTTAAAGCGAGTTTAAATCAAAATCTAAAAAATAGGTGATACTTCCCTTGGAAATATTAATTACCGAAAAAATTCCGACTCTATCAATTTTTTCCCGGATCCTTTCATCGATTTTCAAGGAAAAAATTTCAAAATTTCAATACCAGATCGAGTAAAATTTTCGGTTGAAATGAAACAAGATGGATCTGATTCATATGCTATAACAAGGGGATATTTAGGAAATATTTTTCGAGAATTGGCGGCAAAATTCAATTTCACACTTGTTGTATTCCCTTCAATTGGAGGTGGATCTGGCGGGAAATTGAAAAATGGAACTTTGATTGGAACATTTGGCGATCTTATAAATGGGAAATCTGATGCGGCCGCTATGGGGATCAGTTACAATTATTTCCCATTTATTTCACAGAACAAATATTTCATGATTATGAGGTCTGGATTCACAATACGGTTCCCATCTCCGAGATATTCGATGATCATTATCTGGCCTTTAAGCCGCATTACCTGGGCTTCTTTCATATCAACTATTTTTCTAATTTATTTCTTATTCATTCTAATAAATCGGTTTGAAATGATGGGAAATGGAGAATGGAAATTGAGTTATACAGTCGATTTTGTAATAGGTTCATTGTTTGAACAAGGTAAGATTTTTATTGGAAAATTTATTTTGATCTTTACAAAATTTGATACAAATTTTTTTATATAAGGTCTTGTCTTAACTGAGAAAAAGTATGGCCGAATCATTTGCCTTGTTTGGCTATTTTTTCTGACAGTTATCTCGACCGGATATCGGACAACACTTTTTGAGTTAATGGTTTTTCCAAGAAAGACTAATCCTCCTCTCACTTTTAAAGGTTTCAAATTACAAATACGATTTTAAAGAATATACAGGGTGGTCCAGAGCCTTAGACCGAGTGTTTAAATTAGAATAAATAAAAAAGTACTATACTCGTACTTTTTGAGAAACGGTATAAATTAGCTCAAAGTATAAAAAATTTGAGATTTTTAGAAGAATTTTGAATATATTATAAAAATTAGTCCAAAAAACGGAAAAAAAATTGATTTTTTTGAAACTAACATTCTGAATTTTGCTAAAAATATTAAAAATAAATAACTAAATTCAATAAATACTTTCGCTAAAATTAAAAAATTCAATTTTATTTCATTTTTTGAAGTAATTTTTAAAATATCCCAAAATTCTTTTAGTAATCTCATATATTTTACCACTATCTTTTTTATTTTTTTTTTTACTTTTTCTCAATAAACATAATACATACTTAAAGAGTTTTCTATAAACCTTCAAATTTATGTCTCGACCACCTTGTATAATAGGACATATAAGATATCAATTTACGACTAAAATTATTTTAAAAACTTTGTTTAAAACAGAATTAAGCCAGGACAATGATTTTGAATTGGGCCTAGAAGCTTCAGGAGTGGGCTCAGCATTGGAATTAGGCATCAAAAATTCCAATAGTTCAATTTATCGTCTATTATATTCTAAAATGTCCATTCAAAACAACATACTAGATTGCTATTTAAAATCAATTAACACAAATTATGCATGCTTAGCATATACACATCAGATCTCCTATTTTTTCTACAGAAATCTGAGCACTAGTTCAAGGCAATTACCCTATCAATTGTCAAAGGACTTTGCATTTGCTCCATTACAAACTGGACTTACAACATTGAAAAGGGCACCATTTTTGACAAATTTTGAAAAAGTTATAGGACCTTTAAAGGAGAGTCATATAATCGATTTTTTACTTGAGAAAGATATGGAAAATTTACGAATTGTACGGCAAAAATGGCAAAAAAATGAGAATATAAAGCCGGTTTTTAATCAAGATTATTTTTACGATGGTCCTAAAAAATTAACTTTGGAGCAACTTCAAGGGATTTTTATCTGCTACATCTCCACCACAATCCTTGTGATATTTTACACTATTTATGAATTATTTTCCTTAAAATTTTCTAAATGTTTTGCATTATTAGCATCAGTTTTAAGCAAGTCTTATAAATCTAGGCATAAACCCAAACAAAATTTAAGATTATCATATTCAATTAAAAAGGTAAAGGACAATATCAGTATTTATTACAGGTACTTTATTGAATACCTAGTTAGAAATATATTTGTGATAAAATGCATAGACAAATGTAAAATAAAGTGCATCCCTCTCAAATTTCACCTACACAAATATCCCCAATCAAACGGTTCTAGGCAAAAACGCCTAATACCATTCTCATAAATTACTTATTAAGGATATTTATTATATTTTCAAATTAAATTATACATAATGACAATGACTCATTACAATGACTCATTATAACGTATACTATTTTTATTTCGATAAAATCAATTTTTTCATTATTGAATGGATATTTGCATACGCCTTTACTTCAAGATTTTTTTCTATTTTTGATTAGGTTTTATTTTTTAATAGGTTTATATATTATATTATTCAGAATTAGTTTAAAGATAATATGCAGTAAGTTTATAAATTATAAATTATAAATCTGATACCTTTTACAAAAATATGATTCTAAAATTTTATATTGTTTTTTTTATTATTTTAAATAACTCAAAAATTATTTCTAATGCATCTTCAATGGCTGAATATTTGGATATTGATCCAAATTCATCGATTATCAAGTGTATGGTTTGGGAAAAGCAAAATAAAAGTAATTACTATGAACTTGACCAAAAATTAATTGGGTTATTGTTTCAAAAAGGTCATGTTACAAAAAGTTAAAATTATTAATCAAAATAGTCTTATCTATACTACAAGGTTTTATTCGATATTTGGACAGATGAATTTTTACTTTCTCAAAAGAATTAAGAATATTGTTCACCTCACAATAAATCCAACAATTGGTGAATTTCAAGTTTGGATACACACCTATCAATTCCAATTGATTGAAAATGCTTTATTTATCAGCCAATATGATGATTCAAAAGAAAATATTTGGACAAACGTTCCCAATAAACAATTCCTGAATAAATATAATGTCAAAATAACTTTCTTTTGGCGACATGAATTCCACTTTTTGTGGCAATCCTATTATCTTGAACCACATATTCACAAATTTCAATTAAAAAAGTACAATTTAGAGTCACTTTACTCAATTCATCGTTTTTTGATCTCAAATGGAAATCAAATGCTCGTGGACATGAGCACAACCCAAGTAGCTACTCCCAATGGATTATATTATATTCATTACAAGACGCCTCACAAAAAAAGACTTTCAATTTATGCATCCACAAAGGATTTAATAATTTACACAGATATAATAAAACAACTCAATTACTCACAGGGTATTATAAACCAATATTTAGGTTTACACCCTTATCTTAAAAGTTATATTATGTTCAGTCAAAAGTCTATTGTTCTGAAGCATTCACCACCTGGCATTAATAATTCATTGATGTATTCTCTATCAAGGGAAGAGATAGAATCCTATTCTATTTACTGTATGAAAACTGTAGAATTTAATGATGCATTAAACGGATATTATCTGTATAGTCCGTTTGACCTCTGGATTTGGATATCAATTCTATTTGTAACTGGACTCCTAACCCTACTACAAGTTTATGATAGAATATTTTCGAAAATTAGACATTTTCCTAGAAATCTTGTGGTTTACTTTAAAAGAGGGTGAAATTCGTAGATATCAAATACTTTTGATTCTTTGGCTCTTTATTTGCACACTGCTCAATTTTATTTACGAGACATATATAACCAGCTACACGATCTTATC
>JAQIXA010000775.1:0-34582 GCA_034699045.1 Nanhermannia cf. coronata Gr-Ori-00579
AAATGTGCAAAATATTATTTGGAATTTTGGCTTTGATACTCATGTCATGATAATATGACCCTTTATCTAGGTTCATCTTTAATAGGTTAGTTTCCATTTCTTTGGTAATTTTCAAAATAAAAAATAATTTCAAGTTTTCTTGAAATAATCTTATTTTATGTATGAATTGGATTTAAAGTATCTAAAAGTGGATCGAAATCGAGTCTTCTCTACATATCAAGATTGTTGTAATTTAGAAATTTGATGCCAAAATGCCTCCCAAAAACAGGCAAAGATCAGGTTAAAAAATTTGCTAAACTATATAAAACTAAATACTGCTATATAAAAAAGGGTTCTAATCAAAGTAACGTTAGGCAGGCAACCGGTGGCCGAGGCTGAGGACCAACAAAATGTCGCACAAATTGACGATGACGAGGAGGGTACCAAAAAATGACCAAAAAATCCAATTATTTTATTTTAATTATTTATTTTGCCTAATAAATTAAGGAGGAGATGTGTCTGAGAATGCTCGTCAATTATTTCAAAAGTCAATCATCATCCGAGAGGGGAATGTGGCTGAGGAAATGCCCGAGTTGACCGCCATCAGACACCAACAAAAAAGGTCCATTTATAAAAGTGTATAATTAATTATTAATTATTAATTATGATTAGGTAATTAAGCAATTAAAATGACCTTTTAAATGACAAATATGTACGTGTAGGTTAAAAAGGATGACCTACCTGGACACGATGAAGCTTTTTGAGGAAGGTTTGTCACTGAGGTCAGAGCAAAAAGTACCCAAAGACATCTGGGACTCGAAATTCTTAATTGGTAAGCGAAAGCCAAGTTTTTCAGAGCTGAATCTTGAGATATTTTTGTAAAAATTTCTTCTACCTACTTTACTTGTGTAGGTTATAAGACTTCATTGACGTACAGTCAAGATATGAAGAAGCCGTTTATTTACGTACCAAACGCTGCAACTTCCAGCTCCACATTCCCACTCACAAAATGGCAGGTGAGGTTAGACTAGACAGACTTGACTCTTTAAATTCAATATTTTTGACTTACCTAATTGATAAAATACTTTGTGTTTTTTACAGAGGGTATTTCGAACTATTCGAGCTAATTGTTTTCACAGTAAATAAATATGCCATATTTAATCAAAATTTTGAAATTTTTCTGAATTTTTTTGTACCTTACATTATAGAATATTTGAGGCGATATCAATTTCTTGAAGTGAGTGACCTTCTGAAGGAAAACTCGATTGAGAGGCTGATAAGTCGATCAGACCAATCCAAAATCATTTTTGACAAGGTACCTTATATACTACATAACATAATATACATAATATACAGGGTGTTTCCAAAAGTAGTTGGCGAAAATGTTTAGGCCTTAATATAGCATAAACCAGATCGGGTTTTTAAACAAGTAAGATATTAAATCGAGAGGAAAAACGGAGATTACGAATCTCCAAGTCTTTTGATGCAAAGTTTATTCATGTTAAAAGTTATGGGCCAATCAACTCAAGACATTTTCCATGATAGAAAAATTGAGTAAGGACAAAAATGTCTGCAAAAGACTTGAAATGTCTAAAATGAATTTCTTTCAGGCATAATAGTGCTCGGAAACCGTAAATTTGAACATTTTTAGGTCTTTTGGAACAATTTTAGATCTTTTCCATTATTTGCAATTTTTTTCCCATGTAAATAGTCTTTAGTTGATTGACCCATAACTTTTGACCTGTACATCTTAGCATGGAAAGGTCTTGATATTCGTGATCTCTGTTAAATTTCCTATCGATTACATTTCTTACTTTTTCAAAAATCCAATTTGGCCTATACTATATTAAGGCCTAAATATTTTCTCCACATACTTTTGGAAAACCCTGTAATAGAGCTGACAAGGGAACAACAGACTTTGATTTATATGCCTAAATTTGTTAAACTAATCGTAAGTATTATATAAAATAAAATAGAGACGAGCTTATGGTCTTGAGGAATGGAGAGAGATGATGGACAATGTGATTGTGGACATTTGCCCCACTGACACCCTGAACAGAGTTGAGATTAGAAAAGTTAACTACATTTAACTATTTGGAATATTAATTAACCCCACCTATTTTAGTTCAGATCTGTTTTTTTTTAATCATATATTAAAAGTTATCTTATAGTTTTCATTTTTATTTTCATTTCTTTACTTACTTTCCTGGATTCTCTAGAATAATTTGATGAATAAATTCATAGTTTTGTAAAAAAATTTTGTTCAACAACTAAATAATTAAGATTGATATCTTTGAATTTTTATTATTATTAAGTACCCTACTAAAATTTAATTGTGTTTAACAACATGTTCTAGCATGTAGGTACTCGTACATAGACATATCAGTATAGGTAGTAGAAATTGGAAAAAATTGAACATAATTCCGAAGGACTGACTTTCTAAATTTTGATTTGAAGAATGAGATTCTCTTTAGCCATTCCATTATTATAAATTTGAATTCATCGAGAATGATTTTGAAATCAATTCAGAGATTTTGAACAAATTTTCTGCCGTCTTTTTGTTTGAAAATTTGAGATTATAAAATATTGAGTTTAATAATACTAATAATATGGATTTTAAAATTGATTTCAATTTTGATGTATGGTAGGTAAATTTCGCTTTTATTGTAAGAATTTATTTTGTAAGTCATCGTTTCCGTTTTGAATCTATATAGATCTCTGCTGATATAAATAGACCGGGATATCTCAGATATCCTCTCATTACTTTTACCTCTATTTTTAAGGTCTTTTATTAAGGTAAAAAAAATGAAACTTTTTTTGACCTTCTGTCTCATTTTGACCCTTTCCAAGGGATCCTTCTCTAATCCTGGTCACTCAAGTTCTGAAGAAGAAAAGAAGGACGAGAAAATGAAAAAAAGCCCTGCTGGTTTGAGTGAGTGTATGGCCGAAATTTCGAAATTCGCCAAAGCTGATGAAGCGATTGAAAAATGCTCAAAAAAATTGAAATTTACATACGAAGAGTTGGAGAAGGAAAATCCAGATTTTGCCAACTCAAATTTTGATGATAAGGTCAGCTCTGTAATAAATTATAAATATACCCATAAATATAATAAGTACCCTACCTATCTATCCCTACCTATATCTTTTAGGGTAGAAGAAAATGTTTAGGATTTCGATTTCAGGATATCAAACTTTGATTTTTTAATATTCTTGCTACCTACTCCGTATATCACTAAATAAATAATTGAGTATTATTTGATATTGATATATGTAGTGCCTGGGTCAATGTATTCTAGAGGACATGAAATTGGTAATTTATCACATAAATTCACAAAAAAATGCAAAAAATTTGCAAAAATTGATTTTTCTGCTGATTAATTAGTTGGAGAAGGGCGGTAAATTTGATTTGGTGAGAATGAAGTCAAACGTTGAGTCTGGTCTTGCGAATAAAACTGAATTGAAAAAATTTGCAGAACCTCTCATTAAAGCCATAAATGAGTGTGTCAACTCAAAAGGTATCTACACTTAAGCTTCTCTATATAAAGTACCCTCTATCTATCTAATCAATAGGCATGTATATTTAGTACTGTTTTCTTTAAGGGTTAAAAGAGCATGAAAAAGATCCTTGTAAGAGCTCAGCATTTCTTATGAACTGTGTCGATAAGGCTGAACAATTGGTAAGGAGTAAGTAAGGGTCTCTTTGGCTTTCAGGCCTTAGCATGTTAAACCCATAATATAAAGCCCAGAAAGCTCATTAGAATCCTAAGATATCCTTTTAATTTTAAAAAATTAACTATATATCTTAACTTATATAAATATACCTAGATCTGCAAGTGATTCTCAAAGGAACGATTCAAAACTAACTGGATTTTAATATAAAAATTGTCGAATAAAATAATTGCACATTTAAATCAGTTAATTTTTATTATACCTACCTAATAAAAAATTACTTACCTTCTATATTTAAGAACTTTAAAATATCCAAACTGATACCTACAGATACAGAATTACGAGTATTGAGTATACTGATAGTGTTACAAAAAAAGATTTTTTTATAAAAGTTTAGAGTTTTTTAAACGCGAGCTAATATTTCTTGAACGATTTTTTCAATCTTGGATTTGCAAATTAATTTCTTAAAAGATTTTGAATCTTTTTGGAGAACTACAGGTGAAATGAATTAAACCAAAATCAAAAAAAGGATTAAAAGAAATATCATTAAGGGTCTCAATTCTCAATTTGACTTGAATTTGAACGATCAAAAAAAATTCAAAAATGTAGCTAAAGATTCGATAGGTATCAAGATAGTATCTACCATATTAGGTCATAATATAATAGGTATATAATACGAGTATTATAAAAAATCCTAAATTAAAGCTAAAAATTACCAAGATACTTTTGCATTTATAAGAATCTTACAAACAAGTACGAGTATGTAGTATGTATACCTACCTGCATACATACATGTAGACTTACTAAAAGGGTAGGTACCTTATTCAGAATAACTGTACTATACGGACTATGTAGATATTATAGAACCTACCTATAAAGCTATGTAATGTTAAGCCTTCAAAATCCAAATACCTCAATGTTAGGTTCTTATTTTATCATAACTTTGCCCTATAATTAAGTATTTTGGAAATAGACAAATTTTAAGACATTTTTCCTCGAATGGAACCCTTTTCAGTCCTGAAGGCTCTCCTTCCTTCCTTCGATTCCTTCAACCTTAAATATTCACCCATCAAAAACAAAAATTTCTTAGAAGGTCTTCAAGTCATTTTAGCTCGCTTCAATTCAAAATACCCATCATGTTTTACATCAAAATTTTGCAAAATTTACCAAATTCTGATGACAGTTTTTTATGATTTAGGTACTCAAACTTCAGACACCTTAATATAAACTCTATCTAAAGTTAGTAAATATTTAGTTTAGACATTTTCGCTTGTCTCTTTCTTTTTGAGTTTGTCGATGACAACCCTCGAAATGGTTTTAAACAGTTTACCTAAGCTATTTTGTAATACTTACGCCAAGTAATTCTCACATAATAATCCCAATAATCTATTCCTGAATAGTAAGTATATGTATAAGTACAAAGTACAAGTTTATGTTTATTTATGATACTTAAATTTCCAAAAATTTCATCTCAAGTAGGTACTCGTATTGTCTTCTATAAGAATAAGTAAGTCAAGGGGGCCAAGTTCCAAATGATCCTCAAAATTCAGATTTTGGGCATTTTTTTCAAAAATGAGAATTTTGATTTTGGTTTTGATTATTATGAGCTTGAGTAATCATCTCGGTGAATCTTGTAAGTACCTTTGAATATTACCTATATAATAGGTATAATATTTTATTTTTCTAAAATTTTCAGTTCAAATAACTGAGAGTGGAAATCAGAGGCGAATTGGACAGTACGGTTACCATTACGGTAAAAACTAGCCTCATTTTTACATTCCAAATGTATCTATCAACTCTAATATAAAGGTTGTATTTATTTGTTCAGGTTATCCAGGAAATTACTACAGACATGGATTGGTATGATTTGGTTAAGGTGGTTTAAATTTCAAAATATTTAAATGATGTCTGGTCTTTTTTGTCTAGATTCCCAATTTCTGGGTTATAATTTTATTGATACTTGGAGGTAAGTAAAAAAAAAATATCTACCTGTAGCAAAGTACCTATTCTGCATAACTAGAACGATTCAAGTACCCAGCTTACCCTACTCTATGTATAAATACTATTCTTAGGATTCTTTATAAAGTACCTTAAGTACCTAGCTTACAGGTGTTTTATATAGCATATATTATACTACTTACTTACTTTACTTATGTAGGGAAATCGTTATTCCGATAACTTTTACGCTATTTTGACTTTGACTGCTAAAAAGGCCAAAAAAGATACTTAAAATTTTTCGATTAGTTTTTCTGATTTTTGAATCTTGGCTTCTTTTTTCTGTAGGTTTGACCTATTATATGACGTATGGTGGGCATGTGGGTCTATTTAGCCGTGTTTCTGATACCCGGTCAATTGATGAAAATTGGTTAGGGGATCAAACTGACAGGATTTTTGTGGCTCTTGATGAGAACTGGCTGAAAGAGCTTGAGGAGAAGGTGTTGACCAAAATGGGGAAGTCGAGTGGACGAAATTCTGTCCAGTGTTGTATCGAAGAGGCATCAGCGGCTGGGAGAAAAGTGGCCAACTGTCGGGTCGCGAAAAAAGAACGCAAATTGTCAGCTTTTCAATGCGACACAGGACTCGTTTATAACTTTGAGTTTGCTGATAAAAACGAGAAAAATTCTAAAAAACATCAATACAAATAAAACCCACTAATACTAATACAAATACTAATAAAAGTTTTTAAAGATTTTTTATACCTTAGAACTTAGAATAACTAACTACTTTTTTCATGATCATTAATCAGATTTACATAAAATAAATATTAATTATGTATCAGAAGATCTTAATTTACGTTACGATTAGTACTTTCTTTCACAGTATATTTTGTAGGTTCAAAAAATATTCAAATAATTTGATGTTCTTTTCAGTTTCAGATTCAGATCCTATATATTTATTCGATCTTCCAAAATATAAAAGGTTCATCATTTTATTCAGCTCTGAAAAACTCTCAATAACCTCAATTTTACAAGTAAATAAATGCACAATTGAGGCTATATTATAAGTATGTACTCTGTACTTGGTTTCACAGTACTCATTTTATAAGTTGAAAGAATATTATTTATAGAAATTAGAAATAGATACAGATACTATTGATTTTCGTTGCATTTTTGTATGTTACCTATATATATATATTAAAGTTTAGCCAGTTCACTGATAAATAAAATAGGATAAATATTAATTACCAACTTGAATATTATTTTGTAGGTAGGTTATTAAGGTGAACGAATCTTTGGTATTTTATTAAAAGTTTTAGCACTTGTAAGTTTGAACCACCATCTCCTCAAGATATGAGTAACGTTGAGCTAATTCATTGTAAATCTCAGCAGAATCATTTGAAGGGTCACACACTTTCACAAACCCACTTTTTTCTTTCATCACCTCATCGAAAGTCAAGTTTGGATTCTTCTCCAAGTCCAGAGCATGCTTCACTCGAAAACAAGCACCCAAGTCTGCTGAATTCGCTGATTTCTAAGCCCCAACAATTATTAATTAAAATTTAATTTTAATTATTTATTGCTAATCAATTTAAATTGTACCTGGGTATACACAGGTGCACAAAAAACATCAGATAGGACTTGAAGGATGGCTTCATTACTCGATGCACCACCAGTTGCAAGAATTCTGGTCTTATCATTTATTTTACATCCGATCCGTTGACAATGTACCCTTCTTGAAAGAAATTGACCTTCTATAAGGGCTCTAACTTCCACCTCCTTACTTGTATATCTAAGTAGGTTAGTTCCATCTTTGTTGAAGCGATAATTCCCAGCTATAAAATTTAATCAACATCTTTTACAGTTAGTAGCAATTCATTTGATTCAATTTTTTTACCTTTAACTTTTGGTATTATTTCCATAAAATCGAAATAGAAAGCGATATTTCCAAAATTTCCTCTTGTAGTTGAATCCAACAATTGATTAAAAATGTCCCAGTCACCTGAAATGAACGACAAAATTATAAATTAGGCTCCCAAAATATTCGATTAATTATACCGGTAGAGTAGATACATACCTTCTGCAGTTTCCTTGCAAATTCTTTCTCTGGTCAGTGAACCATTTTTGAAACAAAGTAGAGCCATATAAGAACTATGAGACGAGACAGGATTTGAAAAAATATGTCCTTCAGTGAAAGCCTCCTGGGGTAAATTGTCAAGGGATAAGAACACAGTGTCAGAAGTTCCAAGTGAAATGGCAATATCGTTTGGTCCAAGACACATCCCTTAAAACATTTTTAAAATCAAAACTAAATCTACATTACTTTAGACTTTAGCTTAAAATATATAAAGTATAAAGGTAAGATAAAAGTAAGATACCTGCAAAAGAGCTTGGATTGTCTCCAGTGAAAGCAATAACCTTACAATTTTGATTAAAGCCAAACCTTTCCACAAAATAGTTTGAAATGTTCCCCAAAACACATTCAGTTGGAACAGGATCACCCAATTTGTTCAGGATATCTGAATTCTTGGCAGTTATAGCCTCGACACATTCTTTCGACCATTTTTTCGTTCTAATATCAAGTAAATTCATACCTAAAATAAAATCGTGTTTAGACGTTTAATTCAAAATCATAAGCAAGATTGTATTATAATAATTTATTATATTTTACCACATCCATCTGAAAAATCGATTGAGGCATAATCGCCCAGAAATATCGAACAAGCAAATGAGGAAACGAGTGAAATTCTCTAATTTAGGAAAATAATAAATATAATGAGATTAAAATGCATAAAAATTAATAAAAACTAACGACTAACCTCAGTTGAAGTGTACACTTCTTTTTTTGTATGGAATATCTTTGCAATTTGACCTGAAAAAAATGCATTTTTACATTAAAATCCTAATAATAATAAAGCTTTATTTTAGTTACTTACTCCCTGTAAATCTTTCATAGGCCTTAGATCCTGTTAATTTAGATAGCTCCTTTTATAAGAGTTTTTAATATTAATATTTAGATATTATTATTCTATAATTTATAATTTATAATCAATAATCACATACTTTTGGTCCTCCAATTGCAGATTCAAGTTTTTCACAATATTCTGCAAAAGTATACAAACCATTAATCGTTTTGCATAAAATTAATTCTATTTTTGCATATTTTTTTGATTTGTAAAATGACTATAATTTTATAAAATAAAAGAATAAATCAAGTCAAGATCAACTCACCTGTGGTACTCGAATCCATCCAAATAGGCGAATAGGGCAAAGAAAATGCAAATGCGAGTTCCTCGTGTAAAAATTTAACAGGATCCAAATTCTTTAAAGTATTTTGTGCGCCTTTCTTCCAAAATACACTCCCGTGTTGCTAAAATAATAATTTGTTTAAAAACATGACTTTCCTTTTTAAATTGTAAAAATGTCTTGGTAGACGAGCTCTAGTAACTTGAAATGTTATAATATAGGAGTTTTGTAATTTGATAGTCAAATTAACAAAATATTATATAATAATCCGTAATGAATCGAACTTTTTAGAACTCGTTTTTCAACTAAAATGCCCATCTTTGTAACTTACCTGGCCAGCACCAGAAATTCCGACAATTGAATCAAAATTAACTCCTTCAAATCTCAATTTCTCAAGAACAATATCGATAGCTTTACACCACACTAAAAGATTCATTTTCATTATATTATATAGTTAATTAAATTATTATTAGTTATTTAAAACTTTTTGACTTACTCAATGGACATGATGTTACAATCTTGGGATTAGCTTCATCTTTATTTACTCCCCCAGAAGTTCTAATTATGAAAAAAATTCATAATGTACTTAAATAATTGAATCATAATAATTTAATATTTTATCATGTGTTGATTGATTTATAATTTTATCCTATCGCCTATCGCCTATCATTATTATCTTATATGGGTTTGGAGCATAATATATTCAACTACCCTCAGAATCAGTCGAGAGTCAAGATTCAGAAAAACCAGATTTCGATCTCAATTTTCATTACATTAAACAATATATTATGATATGATATGTAATGTAAGTAGTAAGTACTTACATGGTATTAAATCCCAAACAAAATCAGAGAATTTTAAATGAATAAAATATACCTATATTCTATATATAGAAATAGTATAGACCCTATTTTAAATTATTTTGAATTTTGATTTTGAACTAATAAAATATAATAGGTAAATAAAAACTACCTACCTAATAAAAATAGTTTTTTATAATACGATTAGATTAGTGGTATACTATATAAAATTTTAAAATCGAACATTTTTTTTATTAATTGTTCATTAATTATACAAAGCTAAAAATATTATAAATTATTCAATTTTCAATTTCTCAGAAATATAATAATAACGTTCTTTCCATAAATATATTACGAAGTTAACTTCATAAATTATAAATTATTTATAATTTATATAAGGTTTAAGGTAGGTATGTAGTTAGTATAGTACAGGAAAATTTTACATCAATTTAAATAATCATTTCTAAACTAGACAGTCATCAAACGATGATCTGAACAGACCGAACAAGGACTATAGTTTTCTACCAAAGGCGATTGATTTATGTGATCAATTAGTTCAATAATTTTCTTCGATGTTTTCATATCCTTGTTTAATTCAGCGCTACAAAATTTACCTTCATCTACTTGATTCAAAATTAAACTAGTTTCTGGACTCAGCCCCTCAGAATTATTTTTCGCCACAAGCTCCTTCACCAGTGTATTTAACTGTTCCAATTTTGTCAACAAATTTTCTCTTTCAACTCCAAGTCTCATTACCAGTAAATCCTTTTCTTTTGCCCTTTCTGTTAAAGCCATCCTCTGTGTTTGGTAAAGTGTTATGTAATCACCTGTAAATATTTATAAAGAACAATTATAAGTACACTTTTTATAACTACAGATAGATATCTACTTTTAAAAAGAAAAAATACCAATAGTGTCATTTTCTCCTTGTAGTTGTATAATAAGATGGTCAAGTCTTTGGTTTTCTTGTAAATATTCTTCGTTCTTCTTTGAAATTTCATCTAATTTGATCTTCAATTCTTTTCTTTCTTGATCGACACCCACTAACTTTTCCAATTCCGAAAGATAATTTTGATTCTCCCATTCGAGTCTTTTTAAAGTCTTTTCCATTTCAGTTGGCCCTTCTTTATCATCATGAGAATGATCATGGTCTTGATGGTCATGCTCATTTTCATGATAATGATCATGGTTGTGATGATGGTGTTCATGTGTATGTCCAGAATGAGCCTCATGTTGATGATCATGATTTTCTTCCCCGTTTTCAGTTATATTTTGACAATCCTATTTTAATAGAAACACAACAAAATAGAAATTAAAAATAAATAGATACCCTTATAAATTGCTAAAATATTAATACCTAAGTAAAGAAACTGTATATAAGAAAATACTAGGCACCTTATTATGAAGATGTTTTGTAACCAAACCTTCAAAATATCTTTTCTTAGACTCCATTTCTGCCAATTTAGTTCCAAATTCCAGTTTAGTCCTCTCATGCTGTACTTGCAACTCTTCAAAATATTTTCTCAGTTCGACCAGTTGTTTCTCAGACTCTGGGATCATCGCCTTCTCAGCATTATATTTCTCCCTTTCAAGGTCCAGTTGGGCCGAAAGTTCCATTTTCGAAGTACTCACGACAATAAAGGCTTGTTCCATCTCCTCAAATAATTTCTCCTTTAGTGAGAGCTTCTCTTCCAGTCGATTATTCTCTTCGAGTTGTACACTCAACTTGTGTTGTAAAGGACCAATCTCACGCCTTGCTATCTCATTCGCATTATTTCTTTCCCTTCGAAGGTCGTTGATGCACTTCTCAGAGCTCTCCAGCTGACCAATTAATTCTGACTCTCTACTCTGAAGCCTTAAATTCTCTTTTCTCAGCTCTGAAAGCTGGAGTTCAATAGCTTCTTGAATTTGTGGATTATATAACTGCTCATCATAATGGTTGAGACGTTTAATTGTATTTAAAGTTGTACTTGAACTTGCTGTTGGACAAAATATTGATGAAATAGCTGAATTTTCTAAAGGTTTATTGTCGATTTTTAGAGTTGACTCTGATTTCTGTCTAATTTTTACAATTTCTTCATTATTCGAATTGCGACTCTCTTCAGCTTTCATTGTTGTCGTTGTCGATCCTTTATTATTATTAATAGTACTACGATCTCCGTATAATTTATTTAAATGACCAAATAAATCTAAACTTGTACGATTATTATTTGAATGTTCATCACCATCATTGGCTTCCATCACTGGTTTAAATATTTCTTCGTCATTTTCATCATCATTTGCTTGTTGTTTGTCTCTTAAAAATGAAGAAGATGCATCATAATCTGATAATCTCATAATATGATGCTGATGCTGCTGATTTTGAATTGGGCTCTCGAATGCGGAAATAGTAGAACTTTGCAGCAGTTGATCCTTATTTTCAAATTGATTAGTACTTGTAGTATTTGGTGACGGCGGTGGTGGATGAGTCAGGCTAAAAGTTTCATTATTTTCAAGAGGTATAGGAGCTGGTGTAAAATAGTTAGCAGATGATGACTGTGGAAGTGGATGCAAAGGCGTTGAAGTGGACAAATGTGATATTCCATAATTAAAATTTTGATTTTTAATCGAATGTTGAAACCCACTTGTGGGTGGTGGCGACAATCCTTCATTAAATTGTTGTGGTAGTAAACTACTGCTGGGTTTGCTGTTAAAATTTGGATCTTGTTCAATTTCTTGCATATTGTGGTCTGGTTCCGGCTCTGAATGACCATCAATATTTTCATTAGACTCAGCTGATGAAAGACTTGGATTATTGTTGTTTTCTAGAGCTCTTTGCGCTTTATACTGTTGAAGCTGTCAAATTAAAAAAATACAAATTAGCTTAGATTGATATTTACGGAATTATATGAGTAAAATCAAAGGTTAAAAAGTATAGGTAATTAATTAAAGATAAATAATTTACCTTTTTCCTTGCGGAAGCAATCCTTTTCTTAGCAGAATGGTTCGAGTCTCCGTCTCCATCCATATTTCTTATTTAGATTCTCGAATTAAAAAACAAGTTGTTTTAAACAACAACAACAACATACATACATACTACTACTGGACACTGGAATTAATTTACATTTACAGTCTTGTTAAAATTAGTTACAATTTGCACAGTCGTCCAATTTAAACTCAATTATTTTACATTTTCAAAAGTTAATTATAACAATGTTGTTATTAAAAAAAATAGAAAGTAGATTTTACGATAATTAAAAGTCGATTAATATTAATAACGATAGATAGATAGATAGAGAACTATTATAGAACTGTCAAAAATTAATTTCTATTCTATTCTATTCCACAAGAACAGCTGTAAGAGTAGAAACTTGTTAATTTAAAAAAAATTTAAATCACATCAGTTAGAATAGAATATATAGATAGAACTTACTAATTACTATTAAATATTAAACTTGTATTTGATTATTATAAAAATTAATTAACTTTACTTAATTTACACTCAAACTTTAAAAAATGATGAAAAATAAAAATCTAAAGAATAAAAAATTCCAAACCAAAGTCAACAGTTAGTCAGTCGACGTGTAATTTGGGCACGAATTTTATTTTTTTATATAGGGCTAGGGCATACTGAGAATGGCAATCGAATTTCGAAATTGAATCCTTTTTTAGCGATGAAAAACCAGTTTTGGCCTTGGCCTCGTTCACCTCAATTTTAGCAAAATGCTTTTTTAATGAAAAATTTAAAGAGCCAAATATTAAGAGAGCAACACGTAAAAATTAAGATCAAAATCTGATTTTTAGAGCTGAATTATTTTAAATAAAAATTACACCTAATCCTAATCCTAATAATACTACAATATACAAGATAACAGATAAATTGATACATTTTCGTTACTTTAGGTTTGGATAGAAAAATAGCATTTAGGTATGTAGATGTAGCATAAGAGAAATGAAAATGTAAGTAGGGTACATATAACACAACACGTAGTATATCACAATCGCAAGCAAGTCAAGTCAAAATGTTGTAAAATATTTAAATATAAATTATTAATCCAATGACTACCTATATAGAATTGGATAAGCCATTTTAATATTTTAATATTGTCAAGTTGTGAAATTTTACTAAATATTATCTTTATTTCCATTTAATGAAAGACTTCAGCAGACTGAAATTTGTCTGGACAAAAATATGGGTTAAAAACGAAATTCAATTAATTTATAAAATAATTCTAAATACTTGATCTTGGTGGATGAGGGTAAGTAGTAAGTAATAGGTACATTTTCAAGATCAGTAAAAAGATTTACATTATTGTGATGTGTGTGTGTGAAGTGTGAACTGAACACAGTATCATTCATGCTATCTAATTCTCCAATCCAAATAGATATTTTCAAAATTTTTTGATTTCAGACAGAACTCATGGAAAAATCCTAACTTATTTTATTCCACAGCCATAACCTCAACCTAAACTTTTAATCCTGACATCAGACCAAATTATAGTATAGTGGTAGTATAGTGGTAGTCATAAAATTAATCGTAAAAAATGATCTTAAAAACATTTAAAAACTTTGTAAATTGCAAAAAGAAAAAAGTTCACAGAAATTGCGTATCCATTAAATAATCTCATCAATTATCTTAATCCCAATTTCTCAATCCAATCTTATTAATAGGTATGCTTTTACAATATATAACATTAACATTATACATAAGGTGCTTATTCTTAGGTACATTACGTATACCTATAGTAAGTACATAGTTTAGTATGTTAATACAAACTTTGCACTATGTAGGTACTCGATAATAAATAAATGAAATAAAATGGGAAACATACCTAAATTCCGGAAGATCTTGATCAAAGTTTACACAAGCCTCATGAACTATACTCAAATTCTCATTGACGATCACTGCTTTCAACTGAAAATTAAAAAATACGATCAAAATAAGAATAGTTTAAATTTTTTTAAAACCAATTGTCACCAACTAATAGACTAGGGTTACCTTTTTAGCCGGCCAAAACTAGTTTTAGCCTAGCCATTGGTTTAAACCGGCTAAAACTGGTTAAAACCGGCCAAAACTGGACAATACTGGTCAAAATTCAAAAGTGTAATTTAAGCTACGAGAAGTGGGGTATTAATTTTTTCCGCCTAATTAAAGTAGCATAACTGCGAATTTTTAAAATACAATTACGAATTTTTTTTCCAAAGAGAAAAACATGTTTTCTATTGCATTGTAGAAAATTTTTACTTTAACAAAATTGGACAATTATTAGCAAAATGAGGTCAAAAACTGTTAAGACCTCCATTTTGATAATTTCCAGACCTGGTAGGTAGGGTACTAGTATTCAAGTATTTTTTTGACCCAAGTAATCAAATTATTTAAAGTAAGTGTTAAAAGTATCACAAGATACGTGGTAACAGAGAGACAGAAGGAATTGAAAAAATATTCTAAGGCGATGTTGGAAAACCTCTTGATAGAAAGCCTATTTTTCACAAAAAGTCGATTTCCAAAACACCAAATGGTTGCTTGTGCTCTAAAGATAAGTGGTCCTGCTCACTGACCCTTATTAAGAGTGGCACCAAATCTCAATATAATTGGCTAACTTGTTGTTGAACTTGTTAAAAATAGAAATGGATAAATCTCCTCTTATATAGGTTAATTTTTAACTAATCAGAAGATCAGAGGCTGAAAAAAATAATTCCCCACTTCTCGTACTAAAAATTTACTAAATTCTACCAAAACATTATTAAATTTTTTTAATACAATGGACATTTAAAATTTCATTTTTAAATATCTAAAATATAGATAATCAATTAAAAAATTTAAATTTTGACCACTTGACCTTCAAGTGACCCCGAATTTACGAACGTGATTCAACATCTAACAATTTTTACAAATTAAATTGTAAAAGCCATTTTTGGTCTGTTTTGAACGTCGTCGTATTCCTGATTTTTGGCCAGTTTTGAACTTCGAATTTTTGGACAGTTTTGGCCATCATAGTTTTAGCCAGGCCGGTTAAAACTTAAAAACTGGTCGGTTAACCTTACCTTGAATCAATATATCTTTTTGGAGTGCACAAGAATAATCTAGGTACACAGAAATTAAATATTAATATTGATAACTCAAGAATGATTTATATCTTATCTTTTTAATTTTATTATTTATAGACAAGTTAACTTACCCACGATTAATCTTTCATCTAAAAATAAAATACAAAATAGAATATTATGGTATTACATAAAATTTAAATTTTGGGAAAAAGCACTTGTAGCAGAATATTCTTTAATCCTTACCTGATGGAAGATCTTTAAAAATCTTTTTGAAATCATTACTCCTTGTTTTATATGAAGTTGAAAATACACTATACCAGCTTTTCTTTTTCGGCTTAGACGAGCTTATTGAATTACTTGCAAGTAAATTATCTTTATTTGGTGTTAAATTATTTGGCGGTGTTAGAATGGCATAACTCTCTTTAGAATTAGAATCTCTTGAAGTAATTGATATATTTGACTCAATACTTTGAGTGAGATCTGAATATGATGCTGACAAAGCATTTATATCTTGATATGATGATCCTATATTAAATCTATTTGCTTCAGTTTGTTGTTGCTGTTGATCATTATTTATACTTATATTTAAACTTAAATTATCTCCATCAGGATTAGTATGAATTGAAGAATTATTTTCACCAGAATTATTGCTTGAACATAACTCGAATTCATACCATTCACTATTTGGAGCTACTTTCGTTTCTTTAATAATGTTATTAGTAGCATTACCATTTGTATTATTGTTACTATAAACGATATCGTTCATCGATGAAGAAGGAGTATGAAACGCTTCAACAGATATTTCTTTTGAGATATTAAACTTCTTATCCAAGTTTGAATTGATATAATCATTGATTTCTTCTTGCTCACGTATTCTAGTTTCTTCATCTTCATCATCATTTGATTGATGTTCAATTGACTCCACCCATTTATTTGTATTTTGCATACTACTACTTGATTCTTCAAAATGTTCATTTTCAAAATTTTCGTTTTCATTTAAAATATTTGTTTGATAATGATCTTTCTTTTCGTTCGTTTTCGGTGAAGATATTGAACTTTGAGGTGTGATATTTTCAGATCCCTCCTTGGGTAAGTCGCGTAAACTTTCATGATATAAATTGTTTCTCTCCCCATTTTCATCTTCCATTTCCATTTCTTGTTGATGTTGTTGAATATCTTTTTTTGAATTAGATGAACTCATAATAATAATAAAGTAGTTATCGTATAAATTGTATTATGAATCTGAAAATTCAAAAAATATCTTTACTTTAAAAATGTAACTACAATTAAGATAAAATTTTACTTACTTACCTGATCAAGTTCTGCAGATAAAATTAATGACTAGATTTGGTTAAGTTATCAGATCAAGAATAGTTAAGTGTCAGCATCAGATTTCAGATATCAGCAAGCCAAAGCCAACGCCAACGAAATATATTAGTTGTTAAAGTGTGAAGTGTGACTCAATGTCAATATCCCGACTTTAAATTTTTTACATCCTCTCCACTCTCACTATTTGAATAAAAAAACAGATGCGAAAATTAAATAATACTCATTTATAAAGAATATGTATATTATTCGGTTAATTGTTTACTTTAGAACACTAATTTTAAGAGATTAGAAAGAAGTACTACATTGGTATGGTACTACCTATTATGAATATTCTAGACTCTAGACATTCTACCTAGACTAATGATAAATATCTAATGAGTTGCACTTTTGGATTGCACAATTCTGATTAGTTGAAAACAGAATTGAACAGAATCTGGTTCTGAGATGAGGAACAACTTTAACATAAGAATAATGTGTGTAAATTTTATAATATACTTAAGGTAATGTAATGTATTACCTATAAACTAAATGGTTAAATTAAGTAATAAAACAATTTATAATGAATAACCTAGCCCGAACCTAAGCTTGTAAAATATAAATAAATAAATGTCATAAGTTAAATTAAGTAAAGTAAAAGGAATAGTCAGTGGGTATATTAAAATCTCTTTAAAATTAGATTTTTATACTTGATTCATATTTCATATCCATATATCAAGTTTAGTTTTATCCTTGAACTTTAAACTCAAACTTTAAAGTAAAAAAGAGATACCTCACCTATCTAGTATTGTTATCAAACAAAATTAAAATCAAAAAACCAAACAAATATCCTATAAGTCATAGGATTTTAGTTATTTTTATCTTATTTATTTACATTTTTTAAGGTATAAATAAATTAAAAAGAGATAAGAATAATATACATTAAGAGTAAATTATATAAAATAAAAAAAAAACTACATATGTTTAATAAGCTTAGCATTATCATTATTCCTTATCCTTTCCTTAGGTTAAGTAAGTACCTAAAGTTAATAGCTACGTAATCGTATCATAAGAGGATTGGATTCTTAATTTGTAAAAGACTAATACCATATAATTATTCATGTAATGCAGTCATTAATTTTTAGATAATAAAATATAACATACCTAGGTCATAGATTAATTGAGATTGAGAGAAACTTTGAAAGTTAAATAAAATAAGAAAAATAATTCTAATAAACAATCATATCAAGCAATGTCAATATTATTTACTGATAACTGATAAAGATATTTCATAAAGTGGATAAAGCAGGGAACACAGACGACACTGATTTGATTAAATTAAAAAACACAAAAAATGCACTCAACAACTAAACTAGACTATAAATTTGGTTTTGGATGAGAATTGGTCAAATAAAGATGATCATTTTACTCATTAGGTACTATTACCTACTAGAGATAAATAAATCTAAAGTTTAAGTATTCAAGTTTCAAGCATAATATTTAAAATTAACTATATACCTAGGTATACTTTACGTATTTTATATTTAATTTGAATTGGATCGCCAATAAACGCCTACCGAATATCCGAATACCTACCTACGTCTACGTACTTACTATTATAAATTATCTTTAATTTTTTAAATTATAAACTACTATCAAATTATTAATCATAATATTTTAATAAGGTATTATAATTTGACTCACCTTAATTACTATCAGTCAGATACGTACTTTATTCACCAACATATCCATGCAAAATCCAAATAACTATCAAGATCAAGAATCAAGATCACCTATTAAAATTTTAGAAATGTATATTAGATCAACAATTAAATAATTGCCAAAAATAAAGGTAGGGTACTTATTCTATCCGTATATCCTATGTAATGTAAAGTCATATTATAAGGTAAATATACATAAAATATAAACTTGCACAAATCTACGTACCTCTTTAGCTTTTAGTAGAATTAAAATCCAAAATCCAACGCCTTCACCTGCTGAGTCCTGAGATTCTTAAAAAGATGATTGTTGTTACTTATTATGTAGTTGGGTAGGTCAGGTCAAATTAGAGAATCAGAAACTTCAAAACTGACCAAATGATTCAATTCAAAAATGAGATTTTCAGAGCTGACTTTTTGTGATTGTTGACACAATGCAATGAATGAAAAAGTAGTCATTAACTAAATTACAAGATTTCACGAGAATGTGTAGTAATTACACATGCATACCATACCATAGCTAGCTGCTGCATAATATAATTAGTAAAAAAGTTAAAGTGATTAAAAATGCAAATCTCGTTTACTTTACCGCAATTGCGATAATATTATAGCTTAGGTAATGAAATATAACTTTTTTATATTATCCTAGAAGAATTAGAATAGACTTTCACACTTGACTATTATTACATAAATTACACAGAGAGTCACTATTTGTCAACAAAACCAGATTCTCATGAACTTGTCTAATATAATTGTCTATGACACGAACAGGCCAACTTTAATTTTATAATTATCCACAAACGAATAAATGTCCAAAAATGTCAACAAAAAACCTATGAAATCAGCTGAAACTGAAATGGGCCCTCTAAACTAAAGTAGATGGAACTGGGCATTTTGTTTATAAACTTTTTTTGCACACAAAAAAATTGTCAAAAAAATCAATTTCGATTTCAACGACGACGTGTAAATACTGTAATCTGTAAACGTAAACATACACACTTTTAAAGATAATTAAATTACGTAATTACTTAATTATCATAAGCAATTAGAGTAAATTGACCATTTAGGTCAGTTATAGATCTTTTAGTGTCCATTTTTACTGTTTTTTGAGTTATAAGAAGTCAATTTTTGGGCATTTTGCTAGGAGTTTTTGTATTTTAAATAATTGCGTAGATTTTAGAATTAGTAAAAAAAATTGCAATTTTTTTAAGTATTATAACCTTGAATTGAGTTTAGACAAAAGCATTGTAAATAATAGGGTCGTTTTTTAATTGAGGGCTAGACGTAATAGGCGAGCCAGACGGTCCAGTTCACCAAGCAGGCCAGACATCAATTAAAAAGGTAAATATTTATTAAATTTATAAAATGTTGATCTTTTATTAATGTACACTTAAGCTAAGGCTCTAGGGTTATATAGCTGCTAGCTACTAATCGTAAGATAATAAATGATTTAAGGATTTTAGTAGTTAGGTAGGTCTTTTTATTTGTTCAGCTGTGAAAAACCCGATTTTGGTCTCAATTCTATGTATACTTAATATACTTACATAGTGGTATACTTGAGGTCAAAGGTCAAGGTCAGAATGAGGTTTTTAAAATTTGATGTTAATGTACATTGAGAATTGAGATTGAGAAGAGAATTTTACAAATTTTTTGTTTACTTTTACAAATTCTATTATGCAGCTTTGAAAAACCCAATTTTTGCAAGTATTTTGCATTATATAATATTTTATTTTATGTACTTTGTTTACTTACCTAGCCTGTCTAAGCTTAAACTGAGAAAGAATGTGGTTTTTCAGAGCTGGTTTGAACTTTAAAGAGATTGAAATTATAGTCCATTTATACATGAAGTTCTTTTTAATAATTAATATTATTTTCTTTTTCTTTAGTTTTCAGAGAATTGTCTTTTAATTCAAAATAATCAACACCATTATGTATTTGAACTTGGCTAAATAGGAGCGGAGGAGTTTCTTATTCCTAGGCTGGATTTCGAAGAATTTTGTCCTCTTGTTATTGACCTCAAAGGAATCAACGAATAAAACGAAGCAAGCCAAACAAACCAAGTAAATATTATACTGCAATAAAGTATTATAATTATTATTACCTTCTTTTTAATTATTTATTCTTTACCAAAAAGTAATTGCTTTTTTAATTGTTTTTTTATTTAGAGAACCATTAACGATTTTAACGAATCAAACTTTTATTAAAGTTATTGACATCATAAACTGTAAATTGTACACATCATCACAAATCACAATACAATACAATTTTTGTAACTCAACTCAACGCCAAAGCCAAATTCTTAAAAATACTCAAAATAAGTTTAGTATATACTATACTACCAATTAAAGCGCAATCGGTCGTAACAAATGAAGAAGTAACTTGGAAGGAAACATTTAATTTTAAACTTTAAGACTAATTTACCATCATGGACAATTTGGATGCCGCTTTGAACGAATTGGGGCTCTTGAGCACAGTAACAAATGCAAGAAAAGAGTATTTAAGTGAACTGAATGAATCAAAAGTCCGGAATTCGAGATCTCTGCCTTCGTTAGCAAATATAGCAGCTCGCAAGTAAGTAATTAATTTAACTAGCACTACCTATGCATAATAGTTAAAAGTTAAAAAGTATACTGCATTGTAGTTGTAGCAAAACTAAAAATAAATCCAATCAATTATGTTAATTTGAAAGGAAAATAAACTCCAGCTGTTTATTAATTATTTATATGAATTGACTTTTTTAGGTTAGAAAATGGTAATCCTAATAATATTACAAAAGAAAATCTGGATACTCTAGAAAAGTGTTTGAATAATGGATGTCCATTGAGAATGAATAGATCGATTGCAACACGCAGGTAATACTTATAGTGATTACAATTAGTTATTCCAAGCAGAACTATTCAAATAATTCAGCTCGTAAGACCTAGTATTGTAAAAATAAAATTGATGATAAAATCTAGTCATTCAGGATCAGAGTTGAATTAATTGAACAGGTCGTAAGTTCCATGAAAATAATGATTGTCTTCCTACATTTTAATTGACGCTTTCAGACTTGTATTTATATCTATTGTTTTTGAATCGTTAACATTTTTACTTTAGGTCTCGTGTGGCACCATATGAAATAAGAAGACGGCCACTATCAAACGTGTGTTCCCCCGAAAGACACAGAAAACATTTTTGGAGAAGTTCTAGTAGTTGTTCAGCCGCAAGTTCCTGTTCTTTTTCTAGTAGTAACTCATTTCACACAGAAAGAGATAGGTATTTTTTTAATGTATATTATATATAAGATACCTATGTATTAGCAATTAGCTAATTTTAACAAAAAATTTCATTATTGATTTTTATTGATATTTTTCAGAGATAGAATATCTATTGAATTCAATAGTGAAGAGGATCACTTAGAACCATTATCTCTATTCACTGGATTAAAGAAGAAGACTGAGAAACGAAAAAATTATACTTTACTACCACGTTCTAAATCATTAACTGAACTCTCAGAGCTCAGTGAAGATCTCAGAGGAGTTCAAGATAAACATAAAGTATTAATACAAAATATTAGTATTGAGGATGCAGTTATTCCTCGTCAGCAACAAAGAAGAAATAATTTCATTCTTAGAAAAGGTTCTGGTGATTTGTCAAATATTAAAACAGAAATCGATTCTGTCTCATTAAGAATTGAAAGCTTAAACTTTTCCTAAAAAAGGCAAAAGAAACCAAAAGTATTCAATTCCATAACCATTTTTAGTAAAAGTGGGTAGGTATAGGTATATTATAAATATAAATTACCAAAACAAAAATCTCAATCTCAAAATAATATATTTACCTAACAAACAAATAACCATTTATCACTTTATGAATGGTTAGCTCTAGTTTATCAAAATCTCAAACTATTCTAGTATTTTATTTGAGAATTTTTCTTTCCTTTAAAACTTAAAATTGCAATTTTTTTCTCTGTATAGATACTGTAAAAATTAATCTTATAAAACTTTGTCTTAGATTTCTCAATACATAAAATATAAGTATTAGCAATTTCTTGATTTGTCCTATCTTTTCTTGTGTATCTTTCGGTTTCATATTTATAGGTATACAAATTTTATAAAAAGATTGCAATCAAAAACATTCCAGCAAATAAATAGGTTATAGTTAGACAATGTTAAATTAAAGTGAAGTGTATGATATAATAATTCAATTAATAATAGATTTAAAAAACACGTTAGTTAACCTTATCTTTGTCTTTGTTTTGTATACTAGTTGTACCTAATCTAAATTGTTAGTAATGGTTACTAAATCATAATCTTTCTTATCTTTTGAAAACAAAATTGTTAAGCGTTGTGCTCATTAGTAATTAGGTATTACATTACATTTAAAATTTAAACTTTTATGAATGCAATAGCAGCAGACTCCAATTCATACCAATTTTTTGTCTAAAAGCCTAAATACTAATATGTAGGTAGATAATTTATACGTTTTTGTAAATGTGTAGTACTTTTTATATTTTATTGATATTATATATCTAGTACATTTATCAGTAATAATCTGTAAAGATAACGCATTTTACTTTAAACAGACAAAAAATGTATAAAAAATGCCATTTGATATGCCCATACTCGTAATAATAAACAATAAATGTAATTGAAACTTGTAATAAACTTTTTGTTTATTTGAATTTATAATATTTCTAGGTATTTACATTTACATAGTTGTACACCTACTTATATAAAAAGTTATGATTTCGTTTTTATTAAGGGGATCTTGTATCTTTTCTTATAGGTAGGTAATAGTAATAGTAAGGTATATTTAGGTATATTCTGTAAAAATATGCAAGTTGTTTATAAAAACTTTCCAATTCGATTCGATATCATTATACTTATTTTATTAGGTAGGTACTAGGTACCTTAGTATTTGGTTTCTATTCCAAATTATGTATACCTAAGTAGTACTGGTTAATAGTACATATCTAGTTTTATTAACTTGCCAATGAAAATGTTTAAAAACTTATTTTCTCTCTCAATAGATTGTAAATTGAGAACAAACAAGATCAAGTGTCCCTACTTGCATATAACAATGATCGGTCATATAGGCTACTTATTACTAATTTAAAGTGTTTAAAGTTTATCAATGATTCTCGTGATGTGATAGAAATGTTCAGAATCTCTATATCTATATCTATAGGATGCTGATTTAGTAAATTTTTAATAGAGGTTGGCTCGTTTAGATTTATTTGGGTTCATAATAAAATTTAAATTAACTTGCGATAAGTGAGATTTTGACTTGAAAAAATTCTTTAACAAAGTCGCCAACCTAGCAATGTTATATCTATTGGTATCATAGCTTAAATATCTTATATATCCTTAACTTACCGATTAGGTTGAAGTTGATGTAAGATAGAACATCAGTATCGATATCTATATACCTATCTATATAGTTGTCATGCTAAAATTTTAAAACTTTAAAACTGCTGGTGGATGTTTGTCCCAAATTTTAATTTAAATTATGGTAGAAGCTCCAATACTATAGTAAATTGTAGTACAGATACAAGTATATGAAAATGTGTATTTAAGAACTGGTTTAAAGTTCTCTTTTTTCGCCCATCAAATCATAGCATTTTACCATACTTGTTTTTTACTCTTCTTGAGAGTCTTTAGGTATGTACTCGTATACTACGAGTTAATAGTCAAGTTGAAACTTGTAAAAAAGAATATTATTATGATACATAATCATTTGAATTTGAGTTGACCACCAAATGCAATGAATCAATGTCTGGGTCAAATTTGAATGAAAAATTTGCCGTTGTTTCTCAAAACTTGGACTTTGGGGGCTACCTGTTCTCAAATATTCAAATTCCTTTAAAAAAATCCTATTCTGCATAACTAACAATGTCCTATTTGAGTTTTTTATCCTATCTATACTATAATGTATAAGGTAATCTTCATAAATATTCATTTAAAACCAATACTTTTTTTCGTACAAAAACATTTTATTACTTTACACACAAAAAACAATCACGGAAACTTTCACAAAAATATATCAATTTATACAAAAAAATGCAATATAGTTTTCATAAAATTAGGCTACATTACATACATTCGTACCAGACAGACATGAAACACACTTTCAAACATAAATATTTATCTTTCTCACATCATTAACACTTCATTAGAGTACATTATATCGTAATTAGCAATTTAAGTACTTAATATTTTCTACCTTAAAGTACCTACTTGTATGTACTTTAAAGCTAGACATTCAAGATTAAAATTACATTTTTGTCATTCGAATTTTTTCAACAACTATGTCATATACCCTACTTAAGCTCAAAGTACTTGAGTAGAACAAAGTTATCTATTTTTTTACAAATTTTTTAGATATGTAATCATCCAAATACTTATGATTAGTTAAGTATATAATCTCGCAAAAGAAATCAAGTTTTTAAAGTTTTGAAAACTTTTTACATAATTAATCACACGATCCTCCTGAGCACTTAAAAAAGTATAAATTAAGTGTACTACCTACATAACTAAAAATTAATTTTATCTATAAATATGAACTTACTTTATCCTCTATATTGTAGGCATTTGCACAAATTTTTACAAACATACCCAATTACCTAATCCATACTATAAACTTATTATATCTTTTACTATTAGAGTTAAACATATGCTTCATAAATGTAATTATTTCAGTCAAAAAAGTAATAATTATATAATTGTATAAAAATATATAAATTAAGTTTAGCGAACAATTTTTTAGTATCTTTGCATTGTTTTTGCATTGCCTATGTAAATTTCCTATACATTTTTTGGAATATTTGGTACATAGTTGTTATTGTTGAAGAAATTTTTAAGTATCTATCTATTTAAGTTAAACTTTTTTATAAACTGGATTGTTCTTGAGAAGCTCCAATGTTCCAAAAATCTTGACCTCCATTACAGGTGTAGGCTGAGCAATTTTTCTTATAAATTGAAGACATCACATCACTCATTGTCCGAGAAAGCGAATTTGAGAGTGATTCTGGGAGCCTAGATTAGATTGATAGAGAAAAAAAAATCAGATATAAAATGAGTTTTTTATTAGAAAGTCAATTAAAGGATTGAACTTTAAACTGCAATAATTGGATCATTAAAACCATTAAAACCTAATTTAGGGTGCAATACAAAACTTGAAACTTAAGACAATCTGTAAAGTCAACAGTCAACTCGAAAAGTTTTTTTTTTCAACTCTTTAATAAAAGATATTAAAAAAACTATACTGCCATATTATCTTGTCTGTTTAACTTTTCGCCTCAATTTTTGATAAAACTAGATCAATTGTAGGAACATCTTAAAATTTCTTTGAAGAATTGGGAAAACTTGCTCGTACTTTACTTTACTTATTAATATTATGCTGAATTTTTCCAAAAATCCCTTAAATTTCCTAAATATAATATGCTGAAATTATCCAAAAAAACTTCCCTAAAATTATGCGAAATTTTTCTTAAAATACTAAAATTGTAAGAAAAGTTGAAATTTCAGCATTATTTTGTGTAAAATTACTTGGATTTGGCCTACTGATCATCATGATGTATTTTATAAAAATTTAAGATTTGGAATGCTTTTTGAATGATCATAGACATTTTTATAGGGTTTAATACAGAAAATTTAACGTTCAAGTTAGATCATAATACTTGAAGCTGTATTTAAGGGTTGTGTTTAGTTGCAGAATTTTGAAAAAAAATGCCCTATATTTTATACCCTTGCCTTTACTGACATACTGGCATAGAAGAGGCAGTGAAATGACCATATACAGTTCACTTGCTCAAAGTTAAAGGAGATTCGTCAGAAAAACTAAACTGACCAGATTTTAAATGTTCTGACTTTTGAATCTCATATTCTTGTGTTCTTAAATGTATTGTATCTAGTACTAGTACTAATACATTACTTGTATATCTATCAGTGGTAGAGAATGTGAATCTTATTCAATTACAAAACCACAATACTTGTATGCTTTTAAAACTATAGTTCTCGAGTCTTAAGCTCAATTCCCAATCAAATGTAAAATGTAAAGGTTAATATTTCCTAAGGTTATAGAGGTGGGTTGGGTTTTTTGTTTTGTGGAAAACAAGATCAAGATTAAGGCTACTGGCCTAATGAATTCTATACACATAAAATTATGCATATCTTTGAGTCAATTTTAAAATTCTTATATAGGTAGTTTATGTAGTAGTAACACGTGAAATTTCAGAATTAAGCAAAATACTTATTGGCAACTTCGTAGCTTAGGCATTATTGTATGCATATTCAAAATCTCAGATTCAGATTAGGCTCAACAATTCCTTAATTCTTTTTGTGATTTTGCCAAATCACTTTTAAATATCAGATTTCAATAGTTATAAAAGAATTAAGCTCCTTATAAGTACGAAATTATTATACTTTAGACTTTAGGTCAGGACTCAGGGATCTACGAGTAGTGATAATTCTAATTGTTAGATTTTGTGAAATTCTAGTTTTAGTTTTTTCAAAGTTCGAAAATCCGTAAAGACTTTATAAAAATTTCGAGATTTCAAACTGAATAAAATACTAAATTTTTCCAAAATTTGGGTTCTAATCTTCTGTTATAAAGACCCTTCTATCACAATTTTGAGCTATTCTTCTCAATGAAATTGATGATGTTGTTTCTCATGACTATATTCTATAAGTCATCAGTATCAGTATGGTATCAAAGGTAATAAGTAAGATCCTTTTCTTTTGTTCAGCCTAGATTTATTATAATAGTTTTTAAGTTTTAAATTTTTTAGCCATATAAAAGCTACAGTATATGAGGTTTAAAGGATAGTAAATAGAGACCTCGTTTGCACTGCTTATTACACACTTTAATACAGGTTTTTGGTCAAAATTCAAAATAATTCTTTTAGGTATATGACATGCCTCGAGCCACAATTCATTTTATTTCTTCTTCCTTGATTTTTCTCAAACTATTGCCAACTTTATACTCAAAAAAATACGTGATCTTTGACTGAAACACCAAAGGTATATGATCAATGATCACCTAATACTAGTACTTGAAACGTATGAAGTATGAATTGCATATCCATATTTGATAGGTTTAATGGAATGTTTTATAATCTCATTTTAAAAAGTGTAGGTTTTTCATCGTTACTAGTACTAGTACTAGAATATGATTGATCATTTTTGCCTACCTACTACTACTGTACAGCTTTGTCAATATCTAGGAGATGTGTACGATTATCATAATAATCGTTTACTTATACACTTATACAATTACATATTACTGTAATTTCAATCGTGACCAATTTTGAAAATTTTAAATTCTAGTATCATATTATCTAGAATAGAAGGGTCTTTTTAGAAGAAAAATATGAATATATGAATTGAATAACTAATGCCTAATCTACAGACTCTACAGGTGGTATTGAATAGACAAGAATCTTGAAAAAAACTACAAATTAAGTAGGTACATTTACTATTGTCTGAAAAGGTCAAGTTCATGAAATCAAGTGAGAGTCAACTGTCGATTTAAGACACGAAAGGAAATACCTTATAGATACTACTTATGATAATATCAGGAAAAATTTTGTAATCAGAGAAATTTTAGACTTACATAGATAGGAAATTTGCCATTCTTTTTTCGGTGAGTCTTATAGTATCATCCTGTTGTGTCATCATCACATCACAAAAGATTCTTTTGGCACAAGGAGTTGTATGCCATTTTTTGTATTCAGCCTCTTGTAACTTATTTATTATCGAGGTTTGAACTACTTCCAGGTTTGAGAGGATACTTGCTAAAAATCCGGGGTTGTCGACTTGTCCGTAGGAAATGTCATTTAATGATCGAGCACTTCTGTGACCATGTCCATGACCTCCATGATGACCTCCATGATGACCTCCATGGCCATATTGGTGGGGGTGACCCCAGCCGACGTGTTCTGAAATCGCAAAATATTCAAATTTTAAATTCTATCTAATCTACAAATTTCACATTTCACATTTCTGCTAAAAATTTCGAAATTTGGTCGAGGATTTTGCCATTTTTTACCCTAATAACATTAGTAGGGTACTGCAAAAACATGGATAAAATTTTAAAATATCATTTCTGAATAAGGCCTATGACTAAATGTTTTGAAACAATATAGTACTCGTATGATCTAGGGATATTTGAGGAAAGTACCCTAACTAAAAATTTAATAATTCTTGAGATTTTTGTCTTTCTTACCAGCTTGTTCCAACCAAGGGAATCCACCACTAGTACCACCAGACGAAAACCATGCAAGGATGAGAGCTGCCATTGCTAAAATTGTTAAATTTCAATTTCTAACATTTTGAAACACTTTTTTTCTTACCAATAACAGTTCCAGCAGCTAAAATTCCACCAAAAACAGCGGTTGAAAGCCTTCCTTCATCAGCACTTTTATTTGTTTCTTCTTCAATAGCAGTGATTGGGTCAACTTTGTCAACTTTTTCATCAAATGGATTTTTATGAATAGCTGTGATAGTTTTATGAAACCAAGAGTCTGACAATGTATCAGCTAGTGATCTTTTCTTCCTCGAATAAGCTGCAGGTTCCAAGAAAGCAATCTCACGATTATTTCCACTTAAATACCAGAAGAAAATGAGAGCAGTGATTCCAATCACAGCACCTCCAAGAACAACAGCTGGAACAGCAACTGATGCAAAAGTTTTAATTTGTCTCCAACTTTTCTTTCCACCACCTTTACCATGCTTCTTATGGGCTTTTGAGACCTTTTCGATGGCATCATCAACTCGGTCATTTCGATAAGAATGTGGTTTAATGTCAACATGATCTGATCGAATGTTGGTATTTATGGGGTACTGTGAAACGGCTGGCTCGACATCGAATTTCTCCTGTTGTTTCTCTAAAGCATGTTGAATAATAGATTGAAAAAATGTAGCCTGGTCAACTTCCTGTTCTTGTGGGACTTGAGGTCCATAATGAGGGATTTGTCTTTTAGGTTTGGATTTGAGGGTTGGGAGTTCTCGTCGGTTTCTGATCGAGGGTAATTGTCCTATTTTGAGGATTCCAGGATGAAGTGAAGCTGCAGTTGGTTGTGATGGTTTTCCAACACGTCTTAAAATTCCAACTTCCCGGTTTGATTTGGAGAGATACCATCCAGCAGCTAAGGCACCAAGTCCAAAAAGAACACCTGATGAGGCGAGGATGGGTAGAGCTGCGTTTGTCTCAACTCGTTCCATGATTGATTTCCGGTTTGGGTTGATGGCTTCCATAAACCTGTGAACAAAGTATGGTGGTCGGTTTTTCTTGTGTTCCTTATGATCCTTGTCATCTCGTTCTCGGGTTGGTTTTTCCTCAGAACTCGAGTGGTGTGATTGTGGTCTTTGTTGTTGATGGTTTTGTTGATGGTGTTGTTGATGTTGTTGCTGTTGTTGAACTCTTTGTCTTTGTTGTTGTTGGATTTGTTCAACAGGGATTGGGACTGGGACAGTGAACATTTGACCTCCAGATCCACCCTGAACGTATGTATGAGGTTGAATGACAAATTGTGTATGAGGTACAGGTTGTCCATTTGGCTGGACATTTGATGACCTATCTTCAAATCCTTGTTGTTTTTGAGGTTGAGGCTGTTGACCCATGTGAATCATTTGAGCTTGTTGTAAAAATGCATGAGGTTGTAAAATCATTTGTGGCTGTTGTTGTTGTTGAGGTTTATGTTCAGCAGCTTCTTTGTGTTGTTGCTGTTGTTGGACAAAAGCAACAGGTTGTACTTGAATTTGGGGTTTTTGATGTGACTCAGCCTGATGTTGGCCAATTTCACCACTTCTTGATGCAAATTGTTGTTGTTGTTGTTGCTGCTGTTGTTGATGTTGATGTGGATTATATTGCATATAAGTATTTCCATCTTGACCAAGGACAAAAAGTTGTTGTTGTTGTGGGGCAGCAGCAAACTGTTGTTGTTGTACACTTTCTTGAGGTTGAGGCTCTTGTTGAGTGTAAACAAAACTTTGACCTGATGCAGGGTCAATTACTGTTGCAGTTTGAGGAACTGAATAACCCGCTTGCCTCCGATTTCTTTTCCCATACCCGCTATTCTTATTATTCTGATTAATTTTTATAGGTTGGGATGAAATGATTACTGGAGATGGAATATCACCTACACCGCCATATGATGGATATCTAGGTGGCATTTGTTGCAAATCATTTCCAAACCATAAACGTTTAGCATCTTTTGATGATGAGTCGATGGATTTGGCATTTCTTTCAGCAAATGTATATGTAATACATAGGCTTATGGCAATTAATAAGAATATATTTCGCTTCATTTTGTCTCTATTATTTGAGAAAACCTATAATTGCAATAAGAAATGAGATCAGTGAAAGCATGGAAAAGCTTTGAAAAACCCGGAAATTGCAAAAAAAAGCCAAACCCGATATGGTAAATACTTTTTTCTAGTGTCAAATGTTCAACTGGTAACAGTAGATAGTTACGAAATCGATAAATATTGAAAAAAAATTCAGAATCGATAGGTAAGTTAATTATCGAAAAAAAAGTTTCTAAATCGAGAAAGGGTGCAAAAAGCAGGTGAAAGTAATCAAAATCGTTACCTTAAAATAAATCTGACTCCCGCTCCAATCTATCCAGACATGGAGCTTTGGAATTTTTGTAAAAAAAAACCGAGAAACTTGTCACTTCAAACCCTTTTGCACAAGGTTCGATTCAAAATTTGAACTTTTGAGGTCACACAGAGAGTTTGTGTTTGAAACCAATTGTGAACTGTAAACTGATGGGTGTGGAGAGCAAGTTTTGAGACCAGGTAGACTTGGATTGAATTGAGTGTTTGCGAGTTGACTGAAGATTGAACTTGAGTTGTGCTCAGATCTGACCAAAACCAAGATCTTGAACATACATATACATATGTACATGGGTATCAGTAAGATGTTCAGAATTCTAAAAATCTTGAATAATTCTCAGGTATAATGAAATATCAGTATAATGGTACTAGTAGATAGTACTAGTTGTAGTAGAAAAGACTGGGCCGACCGGATGGAGAAATGAAGAAATGAAGGCGGTTCAAACTTGCTTTGCTAATCTGTGTCAGCAGAGCAACTTCTTGGTCAAAAATCGAGGTGGTTTTCTAGACTTATTGGCAAAGGATTACAATATAATTTCAAGTTCAAGATTCTACAAGTATACTTATAGGTTTAATACCAATATACCTAGTTGTAGAGTAGAGTATCCTTATACAAAAAGGGTATACTTATTTACTTATACTATAGAACTTGATATGCCGCCGTTTTTGATCAAAAGTTGACGATGAGGATGACCAAGTAAACTATACTTTGTACATTTACTATCAATATAGATATAAGTTATAAGGGTAACCGACAATGACCAAGATCAAAAACTCAAAACTCTCCTGAGGAATTTATTTTCCCCCAACTTACTCTCAATACACAAAATCTAAATTTTATCTTATGACTTCAACCTCAACACTAATTTCAAATCCCCCAAAATGTTAGTTTAGGTACTTACTTATAATATCAGGATACATTATACAAGTAAAGATATACTTTTCTCAGATAAAAGTCAAAAAAAAAATTAAAAATCCTATTTTCAATACTAAAATTGGGTAAAATATGTTTTTTACCATCTAATCCAACTAGATTTCCTAAATTTACCAACATAGACAGTCTAGAAATTTCCAGACCTTTAACATTAAAAATTCTAAAATTAATAAATTTCTAAAAATGTTGATCAAAATTCATTCAAAATATCTCTTCGTTTTGCCAATAAAAACGCGATTATTAGTGATTTATCTGTATTACGAGATGAACAATATATGATTTCATTCATAATCATACGATATGACTGATTTGCTCATATTTACTACAATTATCTAAAATATTTTTTGGTGTTTTATCTACCCTATTACATAAATATTGGAGCTAAATTTGTTAAAAATTTCATAAGATTTGACATCTGTATTTTCCAGAGATTTGATTCAAATTGAGTCTAATAATAGACTACTGGTATATCATTTTTTTTATCTAAAGGTAATAAGGTCTATAGTTTGGTAAAATTTTGAATTTGTCCAATTTAAATAGATTTTGGAAAATATGTAAATATTTCTTTTACTAAGGATCCTGCAGATACTATCCTAAGTATCCTGTTGCTTGTACTATAAGTAGATTGTTAATATCGAAATCTATATAGACATATCACGATATGTTTGAAATAAGTAGACAAAAAAAACTTGGATATCTTACCCTTGAACTTAAAACAATTTCATTTCATTTTAAGCAATGCAAATACTATTAAAGATGAGAGTTGAAATCTTGGTTTAGTTATGATTTTTTTTTCAACAAAACCTAATATATACCCCTATATATATGCCTATAGTATTGTACACTGACCCAATTATCAGTATGGTTTACAACAAATATTTATTATTATTGTGTAAGAATTCTCATATGTATATTCTGTATTTGTACTGGTATATCTCATTATTCATCATTAGTCATTAGTATAGTTCACGATCCGAAAAATTATGATAAATACCTACCTATACTATATGTTTAAAAAAATGAAGAAAAAAAACTACAAATATTTGGCAAAAAAAAGTTTCTCCCCAGTCGACTGATTATTATGACTTTATATGCGAGTTTTAATAGGTATTAAACGGTATATTTGACTTATCTGATTATGATTAGGATTGCATTTTTATGGATTTAAACTTTTTTTTCTATAAAAGATACAACAGGTATAGGATAATTAAAAGTAAATCAATGCCAATGATCTCTTATAGATAGTAGTGCAAAAATAAACAACATTTTTCAATCCCACCTTTTAAAAATTTTCTACTATTTCTAATATGACTACCAACTTACTATATATAAAGAAAAGGTGATTGAATATTTGTTTAGGGGTTAAATTTCTACTCATATATAGGTGCAATAGAGTCCATAATAAGTACTTATGGTGCAAATGTGTAAAGTGTATTTAATAGGGAAAAGAAACTTGTTTTTAGTTCTAATAAATATAAAACTAAAAACCAATACAATTACTTACTACAATTGACATGCAAAAGATTCAAGATGTAGAAAATGGTACTCGTATTAACCATCATGAAATTTCAAAAATTTAGAAAATTTTGTGTAGTTTCTTATATCATTTTTCGAGTAGGTTCAATTCAAGTATTATTCCAGTATCAATCTATTCTGTTATCTGTAGATACCTATCTATTACATTTTTCGATAGAAATACAGATTATCTGTAGCTGAATTTTCTAATTTCTGAATCGAATATTGAAGTCGATCTAACCATAATCTAATGAAATTAAAGATACACTACTCTAGAAAAATTACTAAAGGATCTATTCGGCTTTCATGTACATGTGAAACCGCATATAAAGGCCAGAAAACCCACCGTAACTCGATATTCTTTAGATTAGAAATATCTAACCATAAGTATCTTGGAGAATTTTTCTAATTAGCTGACAAATTAGACATTATTAGGTATCTCAAAAACTCTCGAAAAAATTTTGTCCCCGCCCATGTACTTGTAGATATTGAATTCTTTTCGAAATTTTCGAAAGAATCTCAGAAAATTTCTTCTTTTTTTGTCATTTTGTTAAACTAGAATTTCATTAAGCTTCCTTTTTGTGATTTTCAACTCAATTAAAAACTAAAAAAGTTTTTCTAAGTATTATGTTATACGGATACGAGCAAATATTACAGGCATAATAGCCCGTATTTCTTGACTTTGTATTGTTTTTTTTGGCATAGAAAAAATGTATTCTGTAGAATGAATGAGAGTGGTCATTGCTCACCTTTTTATTTTATGCAAATATTGTGAGGAAAGGGTGAATTTATTAAAACTAGTAAATAATATATTTACAGTAGTATTTGTAATATGTAGCACTTATCCTTAGTA
>JAQIXA010000776.1:0-34544 GCA_034699045.1 Nanhermannia cf. coronata Gr-Ori-00579
TAAAAGTGAATTTTAGCTACATTTTAAGCATTATATAGCTTTCAAAAGTTGACCCATTATAGTTAAGGTCAAGTTGAGTTGGTTTCATGGGTCAAGTCTTAACTTTGTACTAACTTATTATAATTAAAATTGATTAAATTGGTATCATGTGTAATGAGCTCCACATGATCTTTTTACACTATATTTTTAAAGTTTTTATCGTAAATAAGATCAATAATTAATTAATTTTAAAAATTATTAGCTAAACTTTAATTTAAAATACATTAAATTGTATTTAACTTCAGTGTCACAGTTACCCCACCATGATAAAAATCGTGGGGTAACTGTGATTCTGAGTTTTCTCAGTTTTTAGCTAACCAATCTTAATAAAGTAGATTAAATATGGTTAAATGGTTTCTTAGTAGTCCATCATTTCAAAAATTATGAAAATCGAATAAGATTAGGCCAACTTATTGACATTTGAATGACGATGTTACGAATTGGTTTTTTAAAAAGTTTTGTAGTACTTTGAAACGGCGCCAAATTTGTATTATTGCAATTTAATTTTCCAAATGCTTAATAGGCCAAATTAAAGTTAAATATTAAGGCCTTCTAAAATCATATTTGGATATAATTAAAATAGTTAACTAATTGCTCTAAATTAAAAACGTCACACTTGCCTCAAATCACACTTACCCCATCCGACCCTATACTCGTATATAGCAAAATTGGTACAAAACATTTAGGTATTAAAAAATGTTTTGCGTCTAACCTACTTATTTCGAGTTTAGATTCTTATCCCAATATTCCAATATAAGTAATAATATTGAATAATTGAATTAATATTAATACAACAATATTTAAACTTTATAATTGACTTATTATGTAAGTTCAGTTCTGAAAAACTTAAGCTGACCTTCAATTTTACACGTAACTGCAAAAGATAGATGGTCAAAATTTGGTTTTTCAGTTCAGTGCTGAATAATTATTTTGAAGGTTCTCGATCGAAAGAGAAAGTCGACTTTCTCTTGTTTCAATTTTCAATTCAATTTTTCAAAAATCGCAAAAACCGAGAATTCCAAGTCCAATGGCTAAATCATGTTTTGCGATTGAGGGAATTTTATGAAATTCTTCAATTTTTTCGTTTTTTGTTTTCGTTTTTTTTGGCTCTTTTTGGTCAATTTGCTAATTATTTTCGATTAAAGTTAATTAAAAAGGTGTGACCGGGTGTCCAAGATGTCCAAAACAAAAGAAGAGAGTGGTCTTGATGCTGTTCTCAATTATTTGGTGACCCAAAATCGACCCTACAGCTGTAATGACATTGTCTCCAATCTACACAATGACTATAGCAAGACTGTGGTCCAGAAATGTTTGGACAAGTTGGTGGAGGTAATTTAATTACTATTTATTACTATTAATTGTAGATAATTATAATTAAGTATGTACTTAATAATTATGGTTGATATTAGTAATGATCTGGGTCATTCATATTCATGACTCATGACCAAAACCTAGAAATTAAAATGACAGAGATCCAATGCTTTAAGATTGGTTAAAATTGGTTATGCTTGAGATTGAGAAGTGACCTGTGCCTGTAGCTCACATGGAGGTCAGATTCACTGTCACTTCCTATAGAATTGCAATAATTTAATTTTTGATTGTCAAAAATATTACTTCTTAAATATTAGAATTTATTAGAATTTAAATAATTCTAAGTAAGTTTTGGGCAAGTTGATTCATGTATGAAGTATGATTAGATCATGGATTAGATCTTGACCTTTGAAATATTATAATATTACATAAGTAATTGAAGCATACGTTGGGTATTTAAGGGCTGAATTATGTGATTAGAGGCTAAATAGTAAATTAAACAGATAGTAAGTTGCTTGTATTGTAAAATGTAAAGGTTTAATTTTAATAATTTTTGGATTATTTGACTTGATTTCAGACCTCGAAGATTCGCGAGAAGACTTATGGGAAGCAAAAGGTTTACCTGATTGATCAAAGTAATTTTGCGACAGCGACTCAAGATGAGATTAAAAAGATGGAAGTGGATATTGAAGCTAAAGAAGGGAGTCTTAAAGAATTACAATCGAAAAATAAAGAATACCGGAGTTATATGAAAGAATTGGACAGTTCACTTACAACTAAAGAAGCTCGATCTCAAGCTGAAAAGGTAATAAATACTATTACAGAGTATTTAGAGTTAATTATAGATTTTTTACTTAAATGTTATTTTGTGTTTATTTTTTTTACAGCTGGAGAATGATTTAGTTCCACTACGAGCTAAATTGCATGGATTTAAAACAAAAACTGTAGTTCTTGATGCTGCTGAAAGAAACAAGATTCGTGAGCAACGTGAATTCGTCATCAAAAACTGGAGGATTCGAAGGCGAATTGCTAATGATATAATAAATTCAATCCTTGAAAGCTATCCGAAGAGCAAAAAGGAATTACTTGAAGAAATTGGTGTTGAAATTGATGAAAAAGCTGAGAAATTTATTAAAAATCTGTAATTATGTAAGTACAACTTTTATTTGAAAGATATTCAAACTTCAAACGCATTTATATTTATAATTTAAATACATAAACTAACGATAGTTAAATACTTTTTGGTCAAAATATTAGTTTATTTTCTCTTTCAAATCTATATTTCATTTTAACATTTGTCTTTCATTAATTGTAAATATAATTGTCAAATTATTAAATTATTAAATATACTTACGATTAGATACCTACTTTTTTGTTATAAAGAAGAGTTCATTTTCTAATTAGTAATTAGTAAATATAACTAATTAAATTATTCACAACATTTTAATTATTCAATTATTTTACAATAATTATTACATTGTTTTGTTAATTATACAGACATTAATGGTACTTTAAAGCTTGAGTACATTTTTAATGTGCCTCTAGATATTAAACCGAAATTGAGATATGTAATAGGGTCGGGTCGTAGATCGAGTTTCGATTTTTCTTTTTTTTATATAATTGCTTGGATGAACTATCTTAATACTTTATTTTATTTATATATCTCAATTAAATGTAAACTTTTATACAATTTATACAAAAGTAATAGTATCAAAGTAAAATAAAAATAATTATTGAAGCACTATTTACTATTATATATCAGTATAATGGCATTTATGATGTAGTTCGTTGAATTTTACTTTTTTATCCTTTTATTATTAGATGAGTTAAATGGATAGGTAGGTAGTAAGGTACTTATGATTAGTAATAGCTACTAGCAATATTTTACTACTGATATTTTTTAGCTTAATACTGGGGTACCTAAAAGTATTTTTTACTTCTATCAGTTCAGTATCTATATTATATTTTTTATTCGTTTTAATCTTAATTATATAAGTAACTTTACTAGAAACTTACTACAATAAAATATCATTAAATTGACTTCCGAAGAAGCTTTCACAAATCTCATAAGTATCTTTCTTTTGGAGTGAAGATAGTCGATAGTTTGCTTGAACCAAGTATAGAGTTTAGATTGAACTTTTTAAAATCAAATTCACAATATCAGTAGTTGTTGGTCAGTTCTCGTTCATATTAGCCAGAAGAACACTATTTTTAAAAATGAAACACTAAAAAGTCAAGTAGGGTACAAATTGTAGGCCCAAGTAGTATTCTCAAAGCCAAAGTTTTATAAAATTTTAAATTTAATTTTATTCTATTAAGTAATTAATATTAGAAAATGTTTATCAAGTTGAAGTTTTTATTTTATATTTCTTTAAATGGACTCTTTATAATTCAAGTGTATTCTGCTTCTGCTGATAAACATATTAAAGGTAAATAAATTCAATTTATTTAATTATGCCTAATTAAGATCCCAAACGATATTCATTAGATATTAGATAAGATATTAGATATTCATTAAAAAATTGAAAACAAATGCTCCCAAAATCTCAGTTACAAATTATCTATTTAATTAGGTAGGTATACTGTAGAGAATTAAACACTTTATTTTTAAGATACCTAAATGGTTGCAAAATTTTTCGTGTGTGAATTATACGCGTAAAGTAAAATATAGGCAGTAAAATAAATATCGATAAAAATTCCATGAATCTTGAAAATATACTTACATTCAGTATTTTGAGAATCACAATTTGAGATGTTTGAGGTCAAATTTTCTTATGATTTTTGGTATAATTTTTATGAAAACTTTTTTTATAATGTAATTAGGATACTAAAAAAGTTTATTGAATTACGAAAACATATATAGGTAGGTTTAGGTATTTATTTATAATTTTTGATGGTAGTTACTCAACCGATTTCGATTTTTAAAATAATTTCGCAAGTAATTGAGTATTTATTTTGGCCATTCTTTTAGCTATATCATTCACAAAACCTTTTAAGCTGAAGTTACTACATACTACTACAAAACCACAACATCAACCTAAAGCAGAAGCCAAAATCTCCAATCTGAATAATTTTCTTCGATTTTCTCAAATGATCAATGAGAATGCTCGAAATATGAAAGATGAGATTCATCAATATTCAACTGATTTTGAGAATAATATTTACAATGAGGATTTGTTCAACGTTGAAAATGAATATGATCAAGAGGAAATGGCAACTCGGAAAAGGTATGAATTACATACTTTGAGGAATGCAGAAAAATCAAATAAACTTTTGAAAATGCTTGTAATGAAACATATTGCAGAACAAATTGATCCGAAAAATAAATTATCTCAATCTCCCCAATCTCACAGCATTAATACTCATCCACATCCACATAATAACGATGCGATAAATCATCATAATCAAATAAAAAACGATTCAAGCATTCAAGCAAGCAATCAAAATCAAGCAGAAACTCAAATAAGCCCCATAATTTCTAATAGTAGTGCTACATTAGCTTCTCAGACTAAAGGTTTGAAAAATGTAACGGCAATTAAACTCAATGCAGATACAACTATAAGTACTACTACTGAAACTAGTGTAAAAAAAATTGATGATGGAAAGTTGTTAAATTTGTCTCAAAAGATTGAACAAAGATACAGAGATAGAAAATTTGTACCATCTAAAATGCCATATATTCGAAAATATGCTTTTATCAAGCTCAATTCATCGACTACAAAAGACCCAATTATTAGCCCAACAACAAGTACTACAACAACTACTAGTTATAGTGGTACCAGTTCTACAGAAATACCAGTAATAGATACAAATAAAGATAATTATTACAATTATGAAAAGAAGTCACAAAAAACTCAACAAAGCCTCTTAACAAATGAGGGAAATGATGATCGATCTAAACCTAAACTGATTTTATTCCAATATATCTCTCCAAATGATCCAGATTCAGAGTCAGTAGACTTGAAATCGAAACAAGATTTGAAAAATAGTCCATATAAAATTGGAGCAACTGAAGTTACAACCCAGCAATATAATATTGAAGCTTGGCCAACTACTCGTAAGTATTCTTATGGCAAAAAGAAAAATCTTTATTCGAAAAGTGAATTGAAATTGCATACTTCCGGTGGGCAAAAATCGAATTCGAACAGTGTGAAATATGCAAATGGGCCCAAATTTATTTTTAATTACCATAAAGTGAGGAATTCAACATCGCCAGTGGAAGACTCAGGTCATAAACTGATTATGATTAAAGACTCGCCTATGACTACGGTTACGACTATACCTAAAAGTCCGAGTATATTGAAAGGATCATCGTCAAATACAGAAACGAAAAAGAAATATTTGACTACTTTAGCACCTAAAATCACTACTACTTATAGTACAACTACAACAACAAAGCCAACTACACAAAGCTCAAAATATCACGAGAAAAACATAGCAGATGATCAATATTCATATAAATATAAACCAAAATATTATCAAAATGTTAATCGAAAACGTCCCACACCTGTGTACCAAGATTATAACCGACCTCAAAATTACCGAAATTATGTCGAAGAGCCTCCTGAATCGGAAATTGAAATGAATGACGCAGATGATGTTCCAGATTTTGATGACGAGATGGACGAGATGTACTTTGACAACTTTAACGAGTTTACCGATTTGGTCAATGATGCAGAGAGGGATATTGAATCCACTCGGTATCGTGAGAAAGACAAAAATGACAAGGATATTTACAATGAATATGGAGAACTTATCAATGAAAATGACAATGACCCTCAAAGTTCAGATAGTAATAGCAATCGATATCAAGATTTCCTTTTTTACTAAACTTCTTCACAGTACCCTACGCCCTACATAGTAAATAGTACCTACTAAGAATAAGAGACTTTTTTTAATACCTAGTGAGTGTTTAGTATTTACATATTATTTACTTACAGACTTTTATTTCAAAAAATTTATTTTATTTAAGATTTTGAAAAAAACCTCACCAATTTTAATGGATGTATCATATCACAGTTAAATATATGGCATTCTTGTTTTTAAAACTTTAAGTTAACCTACACTACTTACCGACCCTTAAATATTATTGATTACGATTGACGATTACTGATCATGATATTCACTACCTAAGTAATAAGTAGTTTATTGCAATATAATAATGGCTACTATAATCATAAGAATAGTAATCTGTAGGTATGTACTATGTATCTATGTATTAATTCTATTCTATGTGTATAGTATAGTAATATGTATAGGTAAAACGGATAGCTGGTAATAAATAAGATAGTGTAGAGCGTATGTCTTGTAACTTGTAGTCTTGTTTTTTCAATTTTGTTATATGTATTTTTAAAAGAAAGTAAAATAAACACTTTTTTGGAAAATATTCGTACCTATACCTTTATCATAATCATAACCAATCTCTTATTCATAGTATACTTCATCTACATACGTAGGTAGGGTACATAATAAAATAATGAATATGTATCTATCTATAACCTAAGTGCTAGGAAGTGTGTCTATATTATATTGTGGCTACCTATTTTAGAATTTTAGATCTTTTACTTAAAATAAACAGAAGCCATTTAAGACTAAAAATTCCCTCACATTTTTCTAGATTTGTAAAAAGATATCTTTTTATTTTCAGTTTTCTGCTAAAATTACACATTCTACATAGGTTTTAAAAAATATCCTAGAACTTTTCTTGTTTTGCAAATTAAAATGTCTGAGAAAGCGCAAGCATCTTCTGTTCAATTTTCATCGACAAATAGAGAGAATTTCGAAGGTACAGAACAATTTACAAATTATTTCTGAGATATTAAACTAAACCTTAAAACAAAAGTAATCTTTACAAACACCTGATACTGATAAGTATATACCATATAGTACTCTGTACCTATATTCTATATGCACAACAATGAAAGATAATACACATGTGTTTAACAAAATTTTTGACTTGAATTTCTAAACTCTTGAGAAAATTCTTAGAAAAATCCTCAATTTTAAGAGCAATAATCGGACAAAATCGAAAAATTATTTAAAACTGTTTCGATCAAAAAATCAAAACTATTTCGATTTTTTTCTAGGCATGTAGTAGGTAGTAAGGTAGTAGGTAATACTCTACCTAAATACATGTCTAAATTCTAAATATGAGATATACCAATATGAGATTATTTTTGGTTTGGTTAAAGTTTCGAGATTTGACTTTAAGGATAAGCTCATATCATTTTATATATTATGTATGTAGATCTTCTTAATATCGTTTAAAATTTACTAGCATTCTATATAATTGTGTAGTCGATCAAACTATTCTTCATCCAACATCAGGAATGGCAATTCCATTAGCGGACAAATCGATAAGGATAATTTGTCCGTTTTGCAATTCCGAAACCCTCACTGGAACAAAACAATTAACTTCTACAAAGGCTTGGATTGCTGGTCTCGTCTTGTGCATGTTGGGATGCATTTGCGGCTGCTGTTTAATTCCTTGTTGTCTCAATGATTGCAAGGATACTAGGCATCTTTGTCCATCATGTAACGCCTATTTAGGAACATTTCGTGCTTAAAAAAACTATTAAAAATGTATCTACCTAACTACTTAAGATTAATATTATGTATATCTATCTGTATATCCTAGGTACCTAATACCAATAATATCAATTATGGTAATTATAATAATGAGTGAGCTTTTGAATTAGAAAATGTTTATTGTATTATATTATGCCAGTATAGTAGTCAGTAGTACTTGCCTATAGTCATTTCATTACCTTCTTAAATAGGTAAGTACTTTGAACAGTTTAATAAATTGAAATTTTATGAAGATTGCTATTTTTACTTAGTTTGTGATTTTATTATACTGAACTTATGAACCTTAATATTTTGCTTTTGCTATTATAATGTTATAAGAAATTCAATATACCTGTATCTAAATTTTAAACTTACACTGACAGAATATTTATGCAAAATTTAACTATTGTTGTCAACTTAATCCCAATAGATTAAGTAAATATTTGTAAGAAAAGCAGAAAGGCTCAAAAATGTTCGAACATATTGCATTTTCCCCCATGTTTTAATAAGCTCTCTTGTTTCCTGTAAAAAAATTAAAAATGTAAACTAGAAGTTTTAATTAAAATAGTTAAAAATATTACCCCATTTTGACCGACACTTTCATCACTAATTGCCATAAGTTGATTATTAACTGGCAGCATTACAAGTAGAGTCCAGGGTATTGCAGAGCCCATAAGACCGGAAATGGCCAAATATGGGAGCTTTCCACTTCTAGTATAAAGCCAGATCCCAGCAAACACAGATATGGCTAATAAAGAATTTTAAAATAATTCAATTATGAAACTCAAAAAAATGATTAAACTTACGTGTTAGTGTTAATGCTAAATTTTTCCCATTATTATAAAGTTGTTTCCAAGCTGGGACAGGATTTTTCGTGGCTAAAAGTGAAGGAACTCCAGCCAAACTTAAGGTCGTTCCAAGTCCTGCAAACATTCCGGTGGTAAAAAGAACAGCTGATTTTGCCAATGGTACTGAATAGGTCCCCTTTCAAAATAAAAACAAAAAAATTAGATTTTCCGACAAAATAAAAATAGAAGGTACTTACTGATAAATATTTTACTTACCATTTTAATTTCAGATTAGGTATATTATATATTGTATTCAAAACTCTATAAAAAAGTAAGAATAAAATTACTTTATGTCTTGATTAAATGATCTTTAGTTTTCAACAACCTATAGTAATTTGAAGTAATCTTAATCAAATCAGATCAAGTTTATGTCTATCTGCCAAATAGTTTTGTAAAAAAAAACTTTTAAAAAGTAGGGGATACAAAACAAAATACACAGGCTAACATTAACACACAGGCATATGAGTATGAAAGCCAGGTGATTTACTTCAAGGTCAAATATTCTTTTTTTTAAAAAAAGACTTGCCTCCCGAATTAAATTACAATAATATATCTATCTAATACCTACTACCCTACCAATATAATTTAAATTACTACCTACTTTGTTCTGTACTTACTTATCCAACTAGTACCTAGTATAAAAATATATACCTACTTACGTTAAAGACATATCAATCTAAAAGCCTACGTTCATATACATTAGGTGCATAATGTAGATACCTATATAAACTCCTATTAGTAGTAGATAAGGTTTTTTTATCTGATAAATTCAAAATAAAATGTCCAAGGTTAGATATAATGATCGGGCAATTTGTACTTTGACTTTTAAAAGCATGTAGGTACTAGTACTAGGTACCTAAACTTTATTTTAGTAATAAATTTTCGAATAAATACATACATATTTATAGTAGGGTACATACCTACCTATTAGATTTTAAAATTAAACTCGGACAATTTGTTACAAAAGTTGTAGTATTAGTAGTAAATGATGTTTTAATTTTAATCGATGAATTCAATTTTTAATAATCTTGTAAAAAAATTCCACATTTGCAAAACTGTCGGATTCAGCCTATCTTGAGCGTCATATGGGCATTGAAAATATTTTTGAGAACATATATCTTTATCATTCCCTGTAATACCTTCATTCATAGCTAAAATATACCGATAGTATCGATTTTCAACCATCTCCTCAATTAGTCCTTGATTATAATTCAATTTATTGTCGAGGATTTGAATAAGTGGTTTATAAACTTGAGGCTCTGAATAAACTTGGCATATGATTTTTAATTGACATATATCTTGGTGTATTTCAAGAGATGACAAATATTGTGAGATTTTTTCTATCTCATATTGATATTCAGGTGGATCGTATGAATTTTCAGGTAATATTTCTATATCGTTTGCAGTACTTCTTTTATTTCGGAATGATCTTCCAGGAGGGTATAGATTGAAAGTTGGTAAAGCATATGAAATCGGAAATGAGATTAAAAATCCTGCACTGATTCTACAAATAGGATAAAAATTGTATTTTTTACTACTCCTCATTTTTTTTATTAAAGTACTATATTAAGGCAAATGGAAATGCTTATAGAGTTTAAGAAATACGAACTTACTCAGCTTCTGTATTCACATAAAGGTGTCTTTTTTGTCTTGATTTTGATTCAGAAAATATAATCAACTCGAATAAGGCTAGACAATAAGATACTAAGTTACTCATAACTCTAAATCTAAATTGTAACATTTTCTGAGATTTTTCAGATCAATATTCTGATCAATATCAATTATTTTCAGCTCGAAATGTAAAGAATAAAGAACCGTTTTAGATCTAGAATAGTTTACTTAAAAAATTAGCTCTCCTTTGGTTTGAGTTGAGATATTTGCATAAATATGTACCTACATATCTGTACTACACCTTACGTAAAATGATTTGTTTATTACAGAGTACAAATAGTTTAAAGGCATTTGAAATGATATTGTAGGTTATCAAACGGGATATTTTTTTAGATACCTACATGGATATGGACGAAATTGGATTTCGGATATCTACGAGTAGGGTGCTATTATTAATTACTTCAAGTTTATAAAAATGCTAAGCAAATAATTAAATTACCAAGATTACGAAAATCTCATTAGTTCTTTATTTTCGACTGATTAATGAATTTTTGAAACTTTTTTGGAAATTTTGGGCATATCATCTTTGAACTTTGAGTGAATTTACTTCGAACTTCGAAAATTGGACAAATAATGATGAATAATTTGAAGACTTTGTCACTTGCTTTAGGTTTTAGAAATGCTTTGCCCAGCTATCAAAACCAATTGATTCGTAGTCAAAGTACAAATTATAATTTTGAGACACTTGAAGTTAAGCCTATAAGCAAAAATGTGATGAATGTTGCTTTAAATAGGCCAAAGGCTATGAATGCTATGAATAAAAAGTTTTGGGTGTAAGTTTATAACAATATTTATGGGTAAACGTTAGTAATTTTGATTGATTTTTTTGATTTTTAAGTGAGCTTGGAGAATGCTTCAATCAACTTGGAGAAGATCCTGGAGTCAGATCCGTAGTCTTAAGCGGAAATGGAAAGCTATTTTGTGCTGGTAAAACTCATTAATAATACTTTGTATTTAATCAATGATCTACTGATAGTTGATAGAAGTGTTCATAAAATACTTTTTTACAGGTTTGGATTTAGGTGATATAGGTGAGATGACTGCTTTATATGAAGGTAAAGAAGATGTTGCTCGAAAACTCAAAAAAGCTTACAAATATATACGACTCTATCAAAGTTCTATTTCTGCTCTTGAAAGTGTAAGTTAAATAAAATATAAATACACAATAAGTGGTAATGAACAGATCTATTATAATAAAGAAATTATTTCCTAGTGTCCTAAACCGGTAAAATAAAACTAAAAAGATCATGTCAGGAATAATATGATTTAAATCTAAATTAACCTTAAAATATTTAGGTTATTTCTGCAGTTCATGGTGCATGTGTTGGTGGAGGAACCAATTTAGTTTGTGCAGCAGATATAAGATATTGCACAGAAGATGCCTGGTTTCAAATTAAAGAAGTTCAATTAGGTTAATCAATATTAGTGTTTAATTCTAATTCTAATTATGTAGGTGATTATTTTATAACTTTTATAACTGTACAAACATTTCCAGGAATATGTGCTGATGTTGGTGTACTTCAGAGACTGCCAAAAATTATTGGAAGTGAGAGCTTAATTCGAGAATTGGCACTTACTGGTCGCAAATGGCCAGCCCAAGAAGCAGAAAAATTTGGATTCGTTACTCAATTGTACAAAGATAAAAATAGGTTTGCAAAATTATTAAAAAGTTATTCTGCTAGTTTGTACTTTGAACTAATAATTATGATTGTATGACAGTTTGATGGAAGGAGCAATTAAAGTTGCTGAAAAAATTGCTAAATTGTCGCCTGTTGCTGTACAAGGTAAATATTTAGTTCTAGGTTTAGAAATAATGAGTTTTAAAGATTTTGTCTAGGTACAAAAAAACAACTAGTTTATGCAAGAGATTATCCTGTTGAACAAAGTCTCGAGTATCAAGCCGTTTGGAATGGTATCATGATGCAAAGTGAGGACATGTTCAAATCAGCTGAAGCACAACTTAAAAAGGCTGTCCCAGAATTTGTTGATTTATAAATGCTAAATGATACATATATACTTTAAAAACATAACCTGTCATACTACTTGCACCAATTTCTAATTTAATTTAAAATGTAATCCTAAAATTTATCCAATAAAAATCGAAAGATAGACAATATAATTTAGCTTTTGGAAATCAACTCACTAGCGATTTTATGCACTTTTTAAATTTTAAAATATAATTTAAACTTGAATTTGAACAATTTATGTAATTAATGTACATATTAGATATCTATCAACAAGATCCGGACTTGTCGATATTTTACTACGTTTTTTTCACAAACTTTTTGAAGCTAATATATACCTAACTATATTAACAACTATAACAGAGTAGCAGGCATATAATTACTGTATTAGGTAGGTATATCTAAACAATAAATTATTTGATAACTTTCTTACTATAACAAGTTATTCACAACTTATTATAATAAATTAGGAACACTAATTTTAGTTAAAATTGTTTGTTTAATTAGATGTAATTACTTGTCTTGTTTTCTCCTCCACACATTTAGAGAAAGCTTTTACCTCTTCTGAGCATTTTAGAACTTCATTAGGATGACGAGAATAACAACGAACTACAGCATCAGAGGTGTTTAGGCATATTACTTCTTTAGCTGGTGGAATTAATTTATTAATTTTATCCAATTCTTTATTAAACGCTTCTTCTGATACATAGGCAGATGTTACATACTGTAATTAAAATAAATATCAGTCAGAAAAAGATAATAATAAAAATTATGTTACATCTTAATTGTATATTTATTTAATTCAGCTCTGATAAACGCACAAACTTTTCAATTTTACTCATAAAGTTGAGACCTTACTCGGGTTATTCAAAGCTGAATTAGCGGAAATCAATAATACTTACTTGCTCTTCAAGATCTCTAAGCTTCCCTCTCCAAAATATATCATTTTGTCTAATTTCTTCGTCTTTCTCTTTACGAACATGATGGGCTGTTACTGTTTCAAGAAAAGGACCATTGTCACCAGCTTTCAAGAGAAATCTACCAGATTCACCTGTGAATTGTTAACAATTAAAATTAAATTGAAAATAAGTCATATTTTTCGACTCTGCTCTTAACCAATCATTTCCTTTAAAATAGGATCTTCAAAGAACTCTCAAAGTTTGCAAAGAGTGCTCCATGGATCATTGGGATCCATCACAATCACTAGCTAGAATACCTCAAAATTCAAAATGAGATTCCAAAAGTCAAAATCAAAAAAGACTTCAAATCAAAAACTAGTCAAGAGTCCAGGCCGATGAAACTATGGTCTTCTATACACTTAATTCAGCTCTGAAAAATCAGACTTTGGTCTAAATTTTTTGCTAATTTTTAAGTATACAATCGAGACCTAATACTAATACTGGATTTTCACAGCTGAAAGGTAATTTAGCGGTAATTAAAATTGACATACCTGAGGGCATATCTTGATCTCGGTAAGCTGATGATGCAGGAGGAATATATGCGGCAGTATTTCCACTACTCTGACTTTGTCGTAAACGCTCCATAACTTCTTTGGACACCTTTTAAAGTCATTACATAAATATAATAATAAATTATCGGCTCCGGCTCAATTTATTATTAAAATTAAAACAAACTTACCTGTACAATGGGCTGATCATTTTTGACTGAAATATTTCTGCTGGCTGATCCACCCATGACTCAATATGAACCAGTTTGTATACTATACTTTTATAAAGGCTAATTTGTAATACTAAAATTTAACTTTAATTACAATTAATTTTAAATAAAAGTTAATTTTTTTATAAAAACTTAAAATTTTAATAATTTCTAAAATCTAAAAATTCAACTTTTGCTCCAATGTAAATCTTATATTTAGATTCATCGATGTTTTTTAATGATATTGTAGGGGCATTTTAAAACAAAAATCAGAATCCAAATCTGTTTTCGATTCGATCGATCTGATAAATATATTTATTCAATTCATAACTACCTATATCTAACTTAACTAATTTTATTTTGAACGTAATGTAGAGCATGATGTGACCTATCGATTGGTATATACTTTTTATATAAGGATATTTCTTCTTCTTGGTCAAAATCAGCTTTAAAAATTAAATCCTTATTATTAAAATCTTATGGGATTTTGTTCTACCTACCTAATAATTTAAGGAGAAAAGTTGATTTTTCAGAGCTGAATTCAATAAATTGACTTTACCTTCTACATTGACCATATTATCTACTACCTATATAAACTATACCTGCTTTAAAATATAGGTACCTATATAGTAAACCCATTTTTAAATAAATCACATTTTTAAGATACAGAGTATTTATTGATATTAGTTTTATTACCTCTTTGTATTGATATAAGGCCTAAGGCACTTTATATATAAATTAACATTTAATCAAGAATACAAATATAATTTATCAAAGTCAAAAACAAGTGCAAATAGATTATTAATGCAATAGTAAATTGGTCTTTCAATGATATAAATATAAGGACTCTGGAAAACTAGATTTTGATTTCACTTTTACAAGTAAAAAAGCCAATTTTTTTTAGAACTGAGAATGAGTTTAGAGTTTAGATACTTATAAATATGAATAGACTATAATTTAAGAGGTTATGCTCAATATAAGGCTCTGAAACATTTAACAAGAAAAAATGGGACAACTGTCATAAGAACTAAAGTAAGGTATTGAGGTCCAAGATTCGGTCCAGAGGATTTGTTGGGTTCTGTTGAATTGTCAGATTTATCGGAAAAGTCTGCCATTGAGGTGCAAGTATCTTCATCGTCATGTTTGTATCCTTCGTCACAAACACAGGTATCGCCTATGCATTTGGAATTCTGTTTAATTTAAGAAAATTAAGTTTAACTTCTTATAAGACCTTTTGAAAAGTAATTTTAAATTTTTCCATCTAGGCATACCTACATACAAAATATTATGTGGCACCAAGCAATACCGACCAATAACGAAATTAAATTAAAAATGCTACTAGAATTGGCCCAAAATATAAATTTTGGACTCTATTTCACACTTTTCTTAATATTTTGTAGATTTAACATAGAAAAAATATTCTAAAATCACACAAAATATCAGCATTAAAAAATTTAAAGAGTTCTAGATTAGTTTTCTATGTCAAAAGCTGATAAATAGTAAGAAAAGTGTGAAATAAGACCAAGAAATTATGTTTTGAACCAATTCTATCATTTATAGGAATTTGGATTTTGGATCTTTTAGACAACCAAATTATAGGAAATATATACTTATTATATATTGATACTTTATAAAAAAAATTTGACTTACTTTGACACAAAGTAAGTTAAGACATGGAAATCCAGCTCCTCCAACACATGCTCCACTTTTGCCTTTGAGAACCTAGTGAAACAATGAAAACTTTTAACACTTTTATTACTTAAAATTATAATTCCAACATGTCCAAACATCTTAGTAGATACCTGGTAAATTGAGGTTTCTTCTGAGCATTCACATTTTCCAATCCTTCTCCTTCCCGTACCCGAACACTCGAGACCCTTCTCTGAATTACAAACTTCACGCTCGTTCTGCAAAAAAATTTCAAAAATTATATCGAAAAAGAATTTTTAAATTTTTTTTTACCAAATTCGTATGGGTAGATAAATCAGCGATAGCACATGGTTCTAGGTGGTCTTTATGTCCAAAAGATTGGACGCAATTTACGGCAAAAAATAGCCCAACAATGGCGATTAATAAATATTTCATCTGAAATTTTTCAACAAATTCAAGTTAAATTTTCAAAATTTAATATAAGTATTATAGTATAATATAATATTTTCGTAAATTATATTCAATTTTACCTTAAATTATTGAGTTTTATAATGATACCAGTCAAGATTTTAGCGTCAAGATCTTCTAAAACTTATTTTACAAATATTCTCTACCCTATTAATGCTTGGTCTGGGTCTGATTTTTGAGAAACGAATTTTCTTCCAGCAGGCAGGATGTAGAAATTAAAACGAAGAGAACTTTTTATATCAAGAAAAATTCTACATAGGTAGATAACGATATAATTAATATAAAAGGACTTTGACTTGACAAATACTTTGTTTTTGATGATAAGTAAAGTTCCATGCCTATAGGTATAAGGGGTACTTATCTATAAAGTAGGGTACTTTACATAATGTATTAGATTGGTTAAAGGTATAAGGATACAAAGATAAAGATAATGCTAAGAGATAGTTTTTCTGGTATTTTGAATTTTGAAGAATAAAAGGATAAGGTAAGTATAGATATTCAAATTTTTAAATAACATTTTCATTGTATTGGTTTAAAAATCATATTGCTACAATCTTTTAATTTCGATACAAGCAAGCAAATGAACGTTGAAACGAATTTTTCATTAAGGATTTTTATCATAATTTAATTAGGTACTGATTACAATAACTGTCTACTATAACGAGTACTCGTAGTCTGCCTATTATTTAGCTATGCACACATTTTATACTTATTTTCCTTAAAAATCTTATTTTAAGCAAAATCGAATGGTCATTTACCTAAGGATAAGAACTAATATTTTCAATGATTTTTTAAAATTGTTACCTAAACCTATACGATTACGATTAATTATAACAAAATCAATCAAGAATTAGTATGTCAAATTAAGTAAGTACATATAAGGGTATGCTTATATCAGTAATTAAACATAAGTATCGTAGTTTAAGGCATATCATATCAGTAATTTTTATAACTTTATAATATCAGTAGGTATAGGTATATAGGTAGTAGATTTGTACTTTACATAATACCATTATACATATAAACCCTTATGGTCAGTAACTACAGATTTTTGATAATTATACACAAGTACAGTATACATAGTACATTACATACTCACAGAACTTGCATATCATATTCACAAGTACCTATGTATTTTTAATTTTGCTTTAGTGTATTCTGTATAAAGCCAAAAAAATAAAAATAACCTTGAACAAAATGATCGAGCACTTAATTTTTTGTATGTACTTTGACTTCTATTTTTGCAATCTATCAGTATTATAAAGGAATGCATGTATATAGAATCTAATAACTTGAATTAATTAAAATTATATAAATTAATTCATAAAAAACATTTGTCTCTTTCTATTAACGTCTATCTTAGTATTTACTCTGATAGGTAAAATATTTTTTTCAGGAATTCATTCGTGAATTGATAGTTGGTTTGAATGGTTTAGAAAATATTCACAAAATTAGCAAAATTATGAACCAAGAAATACCCCAAGTTCTTAAACCAATCTCATGGTTAATTGGCAGATGGGAATCTGATAATGGTTCGAGAATCTTTTTTTTTTTATATAAAAATTTCAGAGTGGTATTCTTCTCTCTTTCAATATAGAAAACCTAAATTTTGTAAAGATTTGCTCAAATCTAGGATTTCTAATTGCAAATTAAGATAAGAATTTGAATGCCACTATTAATTAATTGGTAGTAATTGGTAGTATCGATTGTTTTATTTTTTTCAAATTAAAGGTAAAGGACAATTTCCGAATTTGTCAAATTTTTCTTATAACGAGTCCATCGAGTTTAAACCTTGTGGAGTTCAGCCTCTTTTAATTTACACCCAGTTGGCCTATGACCCGGAAAATGGATCAAGTATCCACGTTGAATCCGGATTTTTGAGAGTACCTATTTAGCTAGATATTTAGATTTTATCCATTTGAAAAGGACCTTATTAAATCTTTAAATCTTGAAAATCTGTAGGCTGGATCTGATAATACGTTTTCATTTTGTATTGCTCATGATACAGGTAAGGATTCGAATGGTTGATTTAGTGAATTTAAGAAAAATTTCAAAATAAGGATTTTTAATTTTGAAGGGTTTACAACAATTGAAGAAGGGAAAATAAATCCTGGAGAAACCAAACTTATCGTCAAATCAGAGCATATTTCATTGAGTAAATCGTTTGTTGAAGTGCATCCTTTGCAGGTGATTCGCTTAAATTCCTTTACATAATGTAGGGATGTAATTTTGTTGCTAAAATCTCTTGTTGCCTAAAAGGTTTCTAAAACTAAAATCAAACGATTTAGTTTGCTAGACCTCAAATAACATATATTTTTAATCATTTTTTCTTACTATAAGTACTCGTACACATATTTTGAATCTAAACTATTAAAAGTTGACTAATAGGACAATTCTTTCTCTTTTAAACCCCAATTTCAAAATCAAATGTAAAAATCAAATATTGTAAAAATGGTATTCTTTTAAGTTTTTAAATTGAATCATATAAATTTTGGTTTTGCAAAAATATGTCAAGCATAGTAGTCAAATTGCCAAAAAATTGACATTAAAATAAAAACTATCTTTAAAAATTTTAGGCATTTTATAAGTTGAAAACCCTAAAAAAACCGAAAAAACTTAGAATCTCTTAACTGGTCATGTCATGCTTAAGCATAATGTCAATTTTAAAATACTATATTCTATCATAAATCACGAACGTCATAATTAAGTATTATATTGTGGATTGTGGACTAATATGTGATTTTGTATCGTATCCAATCTAGCACTGAATATCAAATTTTTTTTAGGTACTAAATTTTTGTATTTTTCAAAATTTCTAGACTGAAAGGACTATGGAAAGGACCGGAGATATTTTGACTAAAAGATTTGGAATGGCCACTACAAAAATGCCCGAGCTGAAACATCATCTTGAATCTACTTTTAAACTGGTTCATAAAACTTATAAATAGTGTTTACTTGTACCTCATCATAATTATTATGATAATTGTTAGAATTACAAAACTATCTGCATGTTTAAAATAAAACTTTGATTTACACAAAAAATTTATTTTTACTGAAATTTAGGGGTCCTTTACAAATAAGAATGTTAATAATTGATACAAGTATATTATAAAATATTGTTTTTGATTTGAAAATAAAGTTAGACACGAAAAAGGCCCATGTCACAAGGATCCTTTGGCTTTTTCTCGTCACACAAAAATGGACGACGAGGTAATTTCGGGTTGACAAATGGTTCCATAAGTAGATTATGCTGGATACAAGGCATGTGTTGACCTTAAAAAATATTAATTTAATTAAAAACCTTAATACACTACCATAATGACAGCACGTGGTACGTGTTATTACTTGGAAATGGAGGTCCAATAAAACCAGGCTTATCACACCAATCTCTAAATCTCTTAATTTTGAAATTTCTAAAAAAAATAAAATTAGAATTTGGCAATTTTTAAACTTTTTTTTATCAAACCTATCATCATCGGGACATTTGTAAGGGTGAGGTTTACCCATAAGGCCAAAGTATGCTACAGGATAGTGCAAATCATTCTGAATAGTAAAAAATATTTAGCTCAAAAATTCAAGATATCAGTTATAAGTATAAGTATAAGCATATATGTTACCCTGTCTAAATAGAAGTCTCGGTGTCTTTGCACATCCTATAAATCAAGAAAAAATCAGATTAAATTGTTTAGTTCAAATATTTCCAGTCTTTTACGGAGTTCTAAAATTATCTATTATAGCCATTTCTCAAGTAAAATCAAATTTTCTAGTTAAAATCTATCTTAAAAATGACAAAAATTGCCTATAACTATAATTAAACCTAGACCTAAACAAGATATTCCAAAAAGCTAATACCTTTTGAAACTGGATATGATCGATTAATTTGCAATGATCAGTATTGATAGGTCTTCGAGTGAGGATTTCATTATCATGGATACTTCTAGAACAAGGACTGAGACTGAGACAATTCACATCCGGCCAAGGCATAAAATCACAATTGTACTCACAACAATAGAACTTATTTCTCTAAAAATAAAAAAAAGCAGATAGGATACATTATAAGATACATAGATATCTTATCTTATCTATATATCTTATAAGATATATAGATACATAGTACATAAGTAATGATGATTTTTATTCAAGTGTTAGCTTTTATTATCTTTTCAAGAGTTGAGATTGAAATAAGTAGATACTATATGATAGGTATAAAGTACATTTTAAGTAAAATTTTTACAATACATTTTACAAAAAGTGATATTAAAATATTCTATTTTTGCACCAAAGGACATTGTCATGCTGAGGCTTTACTTCAATATCATCTCTTCTAGATAATTTGGCTACTTTGGTAAATCTGTTACAACTTACTGTGCACCGATTCATTAGGTCATCACGATTTGCCTTTATAAAAAAATCACAATTTATTAGGGGACCTTTATATTAATTTTTTATAGATAATTTGAAGATGTTACTTACCATAAAAAAAGATTTCCATCCTTTCCCGAGAGTTGTGCCACAATTTTGGAACCTGAATGGAGCAGCTGGTGTTTTTGCAATATAGCCCGGCATCACAATTGGTGGTAAATAGTCCTAAATATTAAATTAAAACTCATTTAATATACTATGTTTAATTAATAATTATAAAGTGGTAATTTTACAGCCATGTAAGTAGATACAACAATGCCAGTATTGCAAGTGTAGGGCAAGGTGTCTTTATGGGTCATTGCTCTGTTCCAACAGCATGGAGCTTTCGTCTGAGGCAGGACCTAACAAAGAAAATGTTTTTAAAATCAAACTATTATAATCTTATCATTTAATTTAGTTCTGAAAAGCTAGACTTTGGCCTGGTTTTCAAGTAAATACAGATACATATAAAAGTGAGACCAAAATTCTTGTTTTTCAGAATTATTCTATCAAATACAAAGCGCTAAACATACTGGACTTGGAAATTGAGCACCACATCGATTCGCCCAAGGTGGACAACAGTCGTTCCTAAAATAAAATGAAAAATAAGCATCGATATTAATAATTGGCAATTGGCATTGGAATTAAAATAACTCGGTAACTGCTGCAAAATAAGTAAAATATGAAAGTATAGTAGAGGTTTTACCTGAATGTACATGGGGACACTTCATACCGGTTATAGGACATTTTTCCAGTGAAGAATGACGACCACAAGTAATTTTGATGAAATTAGTTAATTTTGAACAAGACCAAGATTTTGAGTTAAAATTTAGGTAGGACCCTTTTTTGTAGAATTTGTCAAAAATGTCGATTGAAATAAAAATCTTAAAAATCTCAAAATTACCCCGAATAATCAACATTGTAACTAAAGGGACCTAAAATGACTTTGAAATAAAGCTTGACATTTGAATGAAACAACTTTACAAAAATAAAAATATCCTAAAAAATTAATATAAATTAATGGTTTTTTATTTTTTTTAAATGAGTTGATGGACATTTTAATTGTTTATCTTTAAATTAAGTTAAATTATAGTCAATTAATTTGACACGTAGTGCGGTCACAGAAAAGGTCAGGGGTCAATTTTGCATATTTGTATTAAAGGTAAGCTCGACTAATTTGCTATAAATTCGCTTCGTTCAAAAGTATTTTGTAAAAAAATAATAATACTCGTAGATACAAATTGTCTCTAATTCTAATTTAGCTCTGAAAAACAAATTAATATCACAATACAATCTTACATCTATTTACTTGACTAGTTAAGGTCAAGATTTGGCATTTAAGAGCTGAATTACTTAAATGATGGACATTCAAAAGTTATTACTCTATGCATTTTGTATTTTTGTTTAATTCAGTAGGTAGTAAAAACCAAACTTTAGCCGCAATTTTAGATTCTATTCAATAATAAGGTCAAGTTTTTCTTTTTATTTGACAGGTCAAAGGGTGTCACAACACAATGTTTGTTGCAAGAAGTATCAAGACTGACCATAAGGATCTAATCCATGATGTTGCCTATGATTTCTATGGGACACGTATGGCCACTTGTTCGAGTGACCAAACTGTCAGGATATGGGAATTAGTTAATGATGCATCAGAAGTTAACAGTAGTACTGCCACAATTATGAGAAATAGCTCTGGAACCTGGGTTTGTACCGCCAATTGGAAAGCTCACAGTGGGTCTGTATGGAAAGTTACATGGTCAGTTAATTTTATTCTATTTTTCTATAATTGAAATTGATGCTAATTTAAATATACACTTTTGTATTTAGGGCTAATCCTGAATATGGTCAAGTAATTGCTACATGTTCGTTTGACAGAACAGCATCAATTTGGGAAGAAGTCCGTAAGTTCAGTTTTTTAATTTCTACTATTGTAACATCAAAAGTTATTAAAAGTCTTGTATAAAACTTGTATTTACAAATATTTTTTTAGTTGGAGAAGGTCAACAACAATATAGCTCAGCTCATGCATCAACAGTCAAGCCCTCTCCAACACATTGGATAAAAAGATCAATTCTGGTGGACTCGAGAACGTCGGTGACTGACGTTAAATTTGCACCTAAACATCTAGGATTAATGCTTGCCATTTGTTCTGCAGATGGGTTTGTTCGAATATGTAAGTTTTTATCTTTGTTATCTTTGTAGTAGTAAACTACAATAAGGTATTACTAGTAATTGATGGGATTTTTTAATCTGATTATTTTAGATGAAGCCCCAGATGTAATGAATTTAACCCAATGGTCTTTACAACATGAAATAGCAGTCAAGTTCAGTGCATCCTGCCTCTCTTGGAACCATACTTATCCAATTTCAAATTCCAAACATTTTTCCTTTCCTCCAATGCTGGCAGTTGGTTCTGACGATCCAAACACTATTGGCGATAGTAATAGTGTGCAAAAAGTTCAAATCTATGAATTAAATGAAAATATTAGAAAATGGACAAAAGTCGATATAACTGGATTAGAGTTATCTGAGCCAGTTCATGACATTGTTTTTGCTCCTAACCTTGGTAGGACAAACCATTTAGTCGGAGTTGCAACAAAAGACTTGAAAGTCCTCTCAATTGAACCAAAACTAGAAGATATGAGTAGTTCTGATTCATCTATTCAAACCGGTGGACAAATGAGATACAATGTAAAATTAATGGCACAATCCAATGAACATAATTCAAATGTTTGGCGTGTTTCTTGGAATGTCACTGGAACTATTCTGGCTTCTTCGGGTGATGACGGAAGTGTTAGATTATGGAAAGGTATAAAAAAGATTAATGAAAATTAAATTACTTAATTATCTAGCCTAGTAGCCAGTAGGTATCTATCAATTATACCTAATACCTGGTGTAACCTGGTATTACTAAATTAACTATATATATTATTTCTTTTTAAATAGCAAATCATGCTGGATTTTGGAAATGTATTTGTACTTTAAAAGGTTCTGATGGTAAAGTAAACGAAATTGAAGGTGCCGCAGTCGAAGCAACGCCAACAGGAGGCATGTTTACAAATAACCATCAAACACCAAATTCATCAGGTTTATTTTCACCACTCTCAACTCCATCAAGTGCTGCTAATTCAAGATTTTTAAAACTTGGTCCAACTCATTCAACAGGATCATCTACAAATAAAGATGTTGTATGGCATTAGTTGACTTATCTAAACTAAGCACTTATCGTAAATTATAATCTAATTTATACAGAACTTGTAAATCAAAAATCTTTTTATTTAATTGCACATACCTACCTACTTATAAGAATTAAGAATAATTTACCTACGTTATTTACCTAATTTACCTAATCTTAAGTTTAGCTTCCTTTTTATAATTCATTTAAATTAAAATAAAGTTTATATTTCTAAAGAAAAAGATCAAGAGCTAACAATATAGTAGAACTTTTTCGAGTACTTTTTTACCAATGCAATAGGGCAAGTCTTTATCCATTTTCCAGATAAATTAGTACACAATATCATTCTTAAGTATTATTAGAATTAAAATATACCTGGAATTTCCTCATAGTCAAACAAGGTAGGGCACTTACGATTAGTACCAGTACCTCATTCATGAAATTTTTTTTGAACATATTGTAACTTGATTAGCTAAATTCTCGTTAAACAATTTATCTTGACAAATAGATAATGTAGCTTTCTATATCGTCATTTTTCTGAGTTTTGAGATTACCTGGAACACTTGATCTACACTTTTAAAAGAGTTATTGTTATTTATGCAGCATTTGCCTTTTATTAATAGTACTTCTACTATTTAAGTACCCTTTGATTATTTGGATCGTGTTAGTGTCGTGAATTGTTTATTAACGAAAAGATTTGAGGTATAAAAAATGCATTCATATAAAAAAATGCAATACACAAGGCAAGGGGTGAATCTTCATTTTTACAATCTCATCTCAATCTCAACTCATTTTATTTATTATGTTATGCATACCTTACACCCTACCTGTGCTGTATTTTATATTTTCAATAACCTAAGCTATAAACAAAGCATAAAAAACAAGCTCTCATAATTCCCTTAAAGATCCAAATACTCGACAAAAATCATAAAAAAAATGTAAAGGTAGGTAGTATATAAAAGCCTTTGAGAATATTTTCGAGATTTTTACTAAACTTGATTTCTTTCTTGATCACAAACTACAAATCCAGCTAGCTACCTCATTCTCAATCTTATAAGCAAACTTTTATTATTGTTTTATTTACTCAAAACTCAAAGATATCCTTATTATTCATCATCGTTAGCACTTGTGATAATGAAGTGTTACCCAATCGCGAATAAAAATTTCATCTCATTACTTTTGCTCTTATTTAAAGGTAAGTTTTTTTACTCATTCACTTAATTAAATTGATTGATCATTCAACATAGGTACAAATAGACATACTTGCATTATTATGTAAGTTCGATCTTAAAACGTCAATGGTTTTTCCTTTTAAATTTATTTAATTATATGTAATTTTATAAAAAATTATACAAAAAATTTTATAATTTATTCAAGAAAAGTAATTTAAGCTTCGAACTGAAGCTGAAAAACCCTATTTAAGCCTCAATATTTAGAAGTATCTAGGTCCTTAAAGGGTAAAATTGGGGTAAAATTTGGTTTTTCAGTTCTGAAGTACCAATGTATTGCATAAGAGGTATGATCTAATCAGTAAAGCAAGTAGGTAGATATAAGTATCAGTATGAGCCCTGCCTACATATCTGTATCTGTGTGCTTCAATAAAATACTCCGTAATGGGGCTTTTAGACTTTTCAATTGTGTCTGTTTTTTTTCATTCCTAAATACTAATAGTAATTTCTAATTCAGCTAAACTAATTGGCTTTTTTTGAACACTGACCTTTTCGAAAATCTTCAAATATTAGCAAAATACTTTTGAATTCGTTAAATATTTTAAAAAACTATTACTATAAAGTACTTTATGTCCATGTCCATAATATAAGCTATTCCAGAAATAATAAAGTTAACAATTTTTACTTTTATTGTAGTGAAAACATTCAAACTCTAATGAATCAATGAATACTTATACACTTACTATTAGGTGTCTAATAAACAATAGTAAATATAATAAGCTAAATGGCTTTTAAGTAATAGATTAGGTATAAGTATCAGAATCAGTATAAAGCAGTCAAATACCTACCAGTAAAAAGTTAACATTTTTTTAATATTTGCACGAATCTCAAATGTTATTGAAACCCGGATATACAAGATAACTTGTAAACTTGTAAGTATCTTAAAGTTGATAGTTTTTACTGCAGACATTATGATTATTATAAAGTACCATACTTTATTTTGCAAAGCAATATTTATGGTAGTATTAAAGAAAATAATCCTGCTGTATAGACTTATTAATATTACTAAAATAATACATAATACATAAGGTAATAATAATAGTTAAAATTGCACATTGAGAATTGAGAATGATTTGTTCTCAAGTCACGACTCTGATTCTCGTGCCTAGCATTGGTCCATTATCATTATCATTATCCGGACCTTAGCTTTTTACCCCTTTTAATGGATACTATTTTTTAATTAATTACCCCACTATACTAATATAATCATAATATTATACATAAAATAAAACCATAATTTAATTACTTTACACAATACTTAATACTACTATGTACTACAAGTTCTACTGTATATCATAATGCCACTATAGTAGCTACTTACATTATTAAATATCAAAGACAACAGACCAGGATTTTCATAAAATTCACAGAAAAAACCAGACCTATCCTTCTATATTACATTATTATGTATTTCATCTACCATATTAGATAAACAGTAGTAAAATGTAGTTGTTTGGTCATTTTAAATTTTTTACATAATAATAAATTATATGAGAATCCCAATGCACAACTTGAGGATTGGTCACATATCATAAATTATATTTACTTTTACTAAATAAGCCCGCATTTTAAGTTTAATTGAATAACTGAATGCTCCTATGCCAGTTAAATAAAGGCCCAAATTATGGTCGAATTGTCGAATAATATATATTCATTTTTTGACTATAAATGGGATAATTTGGAACACTTTTTCAACTAATCAGTCATTTTTGACAAAAAAATTACAAAAAATTACAAGTCATTTCTTACACAAAACTAGAGAATATTTTAGAATTATCGAGATTCCTCTGTAATTATATTGGTATTCCTAAATTGAAATGGTCAAGAATTTACTTTTAGAAGATTTTTTTTTAGAATTTTATCAAGTTTATACTATAGATAGATTTTATGATGGTTAAAACTATTTTTTCTAATATATTTTTGTTTTCAATAGTGTGTTGGGCTTTACCTGCACCTGCTGTACCCAAATGTCCTGCAAATACTATAATGAAGCGATCATCATCAGCAAATGAACTTGTCAAGCCGAATGAATCGCAGAATTCTCCTTTTATAATGAATGGATTCCACTACAAGAGATTTTCGAAATCTGAATTACCCACAGGTGCAGGTACAGATCGAGTTCGGTTTTTTTCACTTCGAAGTGCCTTCAAGGTAGTCAAACCGACAACCAGTACCAGTAGAACATCAAAAACTCTGACTAATCGGCCACCAAATGGCAAATGTCCCTACGAGCCTAGACCTTACTATCAGACAAATTTCGACTCAAATTGCCGAAGTTACTCGTTCTGTTCGGCTGGTTATGAAATCACCTATATTTGCTCGCCAAATCAACTTTTTAATGGAAGTAAATGTGTCGACGAAACCAATTACGCCTGTCCAGGTTCTGAACCTGGTTCCAGTGGTAGAAATGATTTTCTTCAAAACCAAAATTGCAAGCTTTTGTCGAATGGATATTACAAAAATGAAGAAAATCCACAACTCTACTTTTATTGCTATGAGGGGAACCGGGTTATCGACTTAAGTTGCTCCAAGGGGAAGGTTTTTGATGGTGATAAATGCATTTTTGAACCACAAATTGAAGAAATAGAGCAGCCACTATTTCGAATCGGATCAGTCAAGAAAAAAGAAGAAAAACTGAAATTAGATTTGAATCAGTTGAACTCTTGTACTGATAAAGATAATGGATTTTTTACCGAAATTGGAACTTTATGTAAAAAATACTATTTTTGTATAGCAGAGGTGAAAACATCTTTGGAATGTTCTGGAAATGGAAGGATTTTTAATGGGGATATCTGTGTAGATGGTGAGGATTTTAAATGCAATGCTGATAATGAAATTGAGAGTACAAATAAATAGAAAAATACCAAATTAATTATTCTTTGAACTATCTTGAAAACATGTAAAATTTATTTATTTTTACTTTTGTTAAATAAAGCTATTCATAATATTGTATATAATATGTTAAGCTGGCAATTGATAGAATATTTATAATAAAAATGAATCTACCTACAGTTTTGTAAATTTTGAATTTTATGCTGACAATAGAGACAGAAAATTTTTACTACTACTGATAGTGATAAGCAAAACTCATGAGTAAATGATTTACAAAATATTTGAGCTACTGATTAATTTAGCCTATCATTAATATAAGTTACAAAAACAATAAAAAATAAATTAATAAATCGTAGACCTTATAAATATGTGCTTAAGCTTGGTATAAGGAAATTTATCCTGAAAATTTATTTTGAGATCTTGAACTTGACGAATATTTCTTATAATCCACAACTTTTCGAAATTTTTTTTGCTTAAAATTTTGATCTTGTTCGAAACTTAAACTTATTTTTGGCATATGAATAATAAGTTGTAAATAAATATCCATAATTAAAACATGAGTAATGTAATTTCTAATTAAAGATAAGTATGAAAATGTAAATAAACAAATCACATTTATATTTAGAAAAGGAAGTGGAAATACCTTTAATCAAAGCCATGAATTTTTTGCTAAAATTTTGCAATGTCTAAATATATAGTGTAGGTACAAACATATGTAAATGTACAGTGTTAAATATGGGCATGTTTCAATGTTTTACACAGGGGTTTAACGATATAAGTGCAAATACTGATTTTAATGACAATTAAAATGTAAAAAAGGTAATATCCGTTATCCGCTCCCTTTCAAAGAAATATTTATTTGATAACTGACTAATATAATGCCTATCCCTATATGATAAGAGCAAGCAGAAAAAAGTTTGATCTCTCTTTCTATCTATCTTCAAACTATTACGAGACATGAAATAATTTATAAATAAAGTAAGACAAAAATTGATTTTAATTTGGGTTGTTTAAAAGCTACTTTTATTTTTTCTGTGGCACGTCTCGTTCATATCATAGATAGGTACTTGGATCACATGCAACTCATTGCATTAAAAAATAAGAAAATGCCAATTTTTGTCAATCTTGAATTTTTTTTTGAAATAACTCATTAAAAATAAAATACATGTCTAAATTAATTTTGAGAATGTATTAAGAATTCATCTTTGTTCTATTATTTTGTACAGATAGATAATTTCAAGTTTCAAGTTTCAAGATCAAATGTTACAACCATCGGCTTTACTACTAGTTACTTACTTATACTGATTAGTACGAGTGAGGACTTAAGTTCATTATATGTTATAACAGTACCCAAAAGGTATCCTAATAGTAATAGTACAAGTACTTGTATACTGATACGATACTTGTATTACGGATAGGCGACAAAGGAAGTACGAGTATACTGTATAAGTATATCATACTCAATACTTATAGTAAGTACCTACCTATGTATATTTAAAAACGATTTTAAAATTAAAATAAAAAGATAATTGAGGACATATAAAAGGCTTGTAAAAGTGTTGAGGTGCTAATTTGCCAAAAAAACCAAAACCTATTTACTCTGTCTTTTTTTATAAAGTTTTTGCAATGGAAAATAGATTAATTTATTGGATTATTTTCTTCTCAAACATCGTATCCTCATTTTGTGATTATAATAATGGGGCTTATGGAGTTCCACTTGTTGGACAGGAATTTAGTAATAATTATCAACAAAATGGTCAATTAAGTCATTCAGCAGGTGCTCTGAATTTGGGGCAAAGTAACCAAGCTGGATTTCGACCTGTTCCCAATCATCTAATAGTACATGGTGGAAATGAACAAGTTATTGGATCAAATGGACAAATTATTTGCAATACAAATCATCATATTTGTACGGCAAGATATGGGGAATTGTCCCGATGTGGTTGTAAGTGCTATTATTTAAAATCAAGATTATACAGTAGGTAAGGTACTGATAATGCAGACCTTAACATTCTTTCTTAAAAAACTTTAGTACCTTATAATACATACCTTAAAGTATAATAAGGGTTCAAAGTTCAAATATGAAAAACTAATAAAGTGTAAAAATATTATAGACTATAAAAGTACCTAATACTACATTTTAACCTACCGTATTTTAACTTAAAATTTTAATTTGAAATTTCATTTTAATATATTGATCTATTTTTTTATGCAACTATCATCTAACGAATTTCCAAAAATCTACTACAAATATAAATAGTAGATAGATATACCATTACTTATTCAGGATTTTGAAAATCTCAAGTTTTTGAAAATATTATATTGGATTTTTTTAACACTAAAAAATTTAGTGATTTTATATCTATAAATATCTTACCAAATTAAGAGGTTATTAATAGGTATCTAAATATTTTATTTGTTAGTTTAATCAGTTCAAATCTAGAAATGACTCTGATTAGTACCAAATGCTCGTTTTTCTCTTAAGTAATTAAATGAATCAGATAAGAATCTAACCAATACCATACATATATTATACCTATTGAATATTGATTACCTTTATAACTTTTTAATGTTTTCAACAAAAATAGAGTTAGATCCTTTTAATTATAACTTTAAATCCTAGGAAAGGGTATAATTATAATATTTTAACATTCATTTTTATTTTTTAGGGTCAAATATTTGTGAATGCTACGATACTTTGTCTGGTGGCAAAAAGAATACAATCCAAGTGGATGGCCGATGTTACTACAAAAAAGAGTATAATGACTATTGTCAAAATAATCAGTACGATTATTGTTACAATTCAATATGCATTAATGGACGATGCAGGTAAGATCATCAAAAACAAAAATTGCCAAGTAAAAAGTCTACTAACTGCTAACTGATTTAAGTAATTAGGTATTTTATAATTGTCATGATTTTGATTTTTTTAGCTCAAGTACGAGAATTTTCACCGGGATTGGACCTTTTGCATTAATCTCACTTTTAATTGGATTATACTACTCAAAAATATTATGCTAAACTTATATTCAATCATGAGCTAAATCATTGCATTTAACTAATTTGCCAGTAATAACTTGTAATAAGAATCTTAAGCTAATTTTATCAATTTTTAAATAATCTTATATAGGCACCTATGTATGTAGTTATGTGATTATATTTATGTACTGGTATTTGACTTTTTGTTAAAGAGAAAGTTTTTATGCCAAGTACGAGCATGTACTTAAATAATAAAAAACGAGCCTTTTGTTTTATAATATCCTTGAAAGGGACTAAAATATTTGATTTCATTGTTTTTTTCGACAATAAAATCCATAAAATGTTAAATTCCTGGAATGCCCTTGATAAGACTTGATTTATTGTATAGAATTTGAAATTTCTTTTCTTTTCATTCTTGTCTTTCTCCAAAATGCTTTACAATAAGAATGAGGGTAAATTTACTTTAGCGTATTCTGCAGCCAAAAAGCAAATCATGAAGCAGATCACGAGCCAAGGTGGAGAAAAATCCAAACTCTTATTTGGATGGGAAGCGTCAACATTCCGTACATTACTTTTCATTCAAGCCATCTCGAACTTTGTCATTCTCTTAATCCAGGTATGTAAACAAAATTCAGCTCTGAAAACTCAGATTTTACATTCATTTCTACAAACATAGTTTAAAATTCGAGTCAAAATTTGGGTTTTCAGATAAAAATTAAATGAATAACTAGAATAAAAATGATTGAAATCCCTTTTTACTAGAATTTTTCTCTTTATCTAATATCAAAATCAAAATTCTATACCATAATAACATCTGTAATACTAAATAGTAGGTATCCTATTCTTTTTAGTTTGCAAAACTTGTAAAATTCGTTTAAAAAAGTACTTCTGTATAATGGGTTTGCTAAATTACTCCTACATATGTAAAATCTAATGTTAGAAAAATACCTATTTTATTTCAATATACTTACTTTTGTCATATTTTTATTAATCAAAAAGTAGACTGAAATGACTCTTTATTAAACTTTGACCTTTATTTTACAACTTTAGTAGTTAGCTGGTAAGTGAATGTAAAATCCTGGACAAAGTTGATATTCAGAGCTGATATAGTGCTAAACCTATGTATATAGGTAATAGGTACATACTTTAATAGGTCTTAAATAAAACATTTTTGATTTAGCTGACTGTGTTCTTTGGTTATGGGGAGAAAGTGTTTGAACTTTTCTTCGGTTATGGAGTTTGGGCACCAAGTTTCATTGCATTTGTGATGCTCTTTTCCCTTTGGGCATTCTCTAATCCAACAAATTTCAAGTACTTAACTTTAATTTTTTCTATGCTTGAAGACCTAGAATCAGATTTGAGAAACCGACATTAGTCTCAATATTTCATGCAAACGCATGAAATTTAAGCTACAATTGAGTTTTTTAAAACTGAATTCTGAATAAATAATAGTAATAGTACCTATAAATATAGTATTACCTACACTAATACGGAATAATTAAATATTTGAACTAGCATTTGCATGGCCTTTTTCTCACAAGCTTTCCAAATCACATCAATGGTCTTGGTTATGACCCATTCACTTTTGGACCATCAAATTGAACCAGAGGCTTATGAAACAAAATTTGAAATTTTTCACGAAAGTACATACATACCTATTAAAAAAAAACCTAAAATTGTAGAAATCATAAAAAAATTTGTATATCTCTAGTAGTCATCTATATGATTTATACCATTGGCATATTTCTCAACGTGATTGTGGCATTGTCAACATTTTTCTACGTATTCAGTGTCTGTCTTGGATTCATTTTGAAAAAGAAAAATCAGATTGAGATTGAGATTGATTTGGAGAAAAAAATTATTGAGCAAAAATATTCAGGTCTACCCCAATCATATGTTGGTCAGGAAAATAAATCGGAAATTCATTATGAACATCATCAGGGACCTGTTTTTCTTTTCCGGCCTTATCTTGTATGTAATGAATCATCGGCAATCCCGACTGGACAGGATTCTAATAATTATCAGCAAGTGGACAAGGAGCTGAATAACTTGAATTCTCCTTGCTTTACGGGTTGAAATCAACCCGTAAAACTGATTGAATAAAAATTTCTTTAGATTCGATTCTCGAAAAATAACTTTTATTCTTACATTCATTCTATATTCTATCATTTCTATTATTTCTATCCTGTATAACATACTGCATTGTGTTTATCATATTCAAAATCAGTAAGATTTAAAACTAACTAACTATCTATGTAAAGGTGAAACCTCGTTATGTTATAAGCTATTTTTTGATCACAGAGCTCTACACTATTAATGAGTAGTTACCTTACAAACTTTCTGATTTGACAAATAAACTGCAATTGCAACATTTAAATCTATGTACTATACATATACACTGTAGTTCTATCTATTTTACAGATACTCTTCATTGTAATTCATAAAAATTAAATTTTTTTTAAATCAGCCTTCAAAAGTAATGGTACCTAGTATATAAAGATAAGTATTTTGTATTTATTTTACATTTTAATGGGCGTATGACCTTCCGAAAATTTTCCCAGGTTATTATGTTCTGCAAATATTGACTTTCTACAAAAAACTATTATAACATTTAGGATTAGTAAGCAAACAATCAATTTAGAAAAATACTCAAGAATTCATATTTAGTGAAGTCTATGATGTAAGGCAGGTAGGTAATGAAGGTAGCAGTTAACCGGATACAAAGCATTTTAAAAAATAAAAAGATTAGCCAAATTAGGTAACAAGTCAAGTTTAGATAAGATTTGAATATAGGTTATTTTTATCTAGGTACTTGTAGATACATATTTACAAAACCAAATCTGTTTTTTCCAACAACCAATTTTCAGATTATCTTTAGAGATATTTTAAATGTAGTTGTAAAATTAACATGAGAATAGCAGCAAACCTTTATTTCTGTTTCTAGACATATATATCGTACCTATAGAGTAAGCATTGTAAAATATGTCTTAACAATAAATGACCCAAGGACTAAGGACCAAAAGTCTATTTTTTTTGTCAATTCTCAGGTTCTAGAAAATACCACGGTCAAAGTTTTTTGAACCAACGATCAAAGTTCCAGCAGAAATTGGGAACCCGTCAACTTTGCAAGATTCCAATGCTACTTACAATACAATTAGAATTTATTGGACTAGGGTACTGGGCTAAAACTGTTGTATATATTTCGAAAACATGAGAAATTAGGTAGGGTTAAGGAGTAGATAGTAGCGATAGTATAAAGTATATCTCAAGGCATCTTTTGTGCTACTGTACAAAGTCTCATTCATCCGACATAATATATTATGAATAAGGTTCCAGAGATATAGAAGGTCTATTCCCTTGAGATAGATATACCAAAACCGGGTTTATTATAGTTAAATTAAATGTATTATACTTACATGAATAAATTAAGATTCATTTTTCATAAAAGTACTTTTTCCCAAATACTTGTAGAAAATTCTATGCATATCTGTCAGAATCCTCAAAACTCAAATCAAACCAAACCAGTTAAAATTAAAATGGTATAATAGTGGTATGGTATTGGTAATTGGCATTTGGTATCCGACCGAATTATTCCAAATTAGTTCTGAAACCTAACCTACAAAGATTTGGAATTTGGCTTGACATCTACAAAACCTATCTGTATCTGTATCAGGCATTCTCAAGCACCCCTGCGCAACAGAGATCGAACCAAAAACGTTCGCTGTACTTAAATAGCGCACTGTGTGCTGAATTT